>LBNU01030583.1:20393-48554 GCA_014162995.1 Artemisia annua
AAGATCATAAAAACTTGGAAACACTTGATACAGAAAAGCATTCCAATTATCCTTTTCATGTATTCAAATAGTGAATCGAAAGAACCATCCTTATATATAATGTTATCACATCTCCACTCCTCTATGTACACAATTGAAATTCTCAAGCCTTCCCCTTCAAAAAGCCACGCTATTCACAAATACTTGCATTAGACATTGTTGGACCTGCAACGACACACACAAACCTACTAATTAGTTTTTACCATTCAAAAAGCCACGCTATTCCCAAATACTTGCATTAGAGATTGTTGGACCTGCAACGACGCACACAAATATACTAATTAGTTTTTACCTTAAAAAGAATGAAGCAATGTTCATTGAAATCTACAATTACTTGTACTGCAATCTGGAATTTACTATGGAACTTGGGACATGACCTAAAGCCAAATGTGAATTTTGTTTAGCCTATATATATGGTAATAATTATCGATAATTTGTTTCAAATGAGGTAGTTTTCCCCGGTCGGCTTTTATACAAATCAAGAATACTGAAAATCAATGTCATATGCAGAAAACTAAGGTTGATATTTTGGAAAAATACATATTTTTAACTAAAGAAATAATAGTATAACATCGATAACATTTAACGTTTGTCAGCATAATATACTAAACATGATAGATATGGTCAAAGATAAGATGTATTATTTAATTTATACTTACTGGTATATGCAAATCGAGACTCTTAAATAACAAAAGGAAACCAGTAAGAAGCCTAGGCACTTTAAACAGAAGTGATATTGGGTCAACCCAACTTGATCTTTTTCGACCGATACACATTCATCCATTTTGACCATTTACCCAACCCGCCTATTCGAATTTCCCAGGAGATGGATAGTGAAAATACAGATTCATATTCAAGTAAAAAGCAAGAACCACGAAAAAAAAGGATGCAACTGTGTTGGTGTCTGCAAATTAATTTTTCCTCGAGCTAAAGGATGCAGAATGTCAATAATTAACAAAAGAAATACGTGTCTTGATACAAACCCAATATGCCCATTCACACCACATAAAAAAGATGGTCATGTGTTCTATTTTTTCATTTTACATTGAGGTGAACTGGTAAGAAAAACTTGTATAATGTAGTTGATCACAGAAGGGTAAAATTGTTTAATACAAGATACCTAGAAAGAAAACAAACAAATGTCATAAAAGAAAGACACACTCAAGTGCATCCCGACTTAAACACATTCTTTGCATTTTTACCAGTTAACAACCAGCCCGTAATATCTATTCAAATCAATTGCTTGTTTATATAGATCATGCCACATTCAAGAGCACATAATAGCCAAATTTGGAAACATGTTACTCATTTAGCATAGAACTTTAGCTATGGATGACATAAAGTGGGAAGCAGGATAGTTAATGATAGTAGTTGAAATCTGGATATGCTACATGAACAAAAGCATTCATATATAGTACATATATATTAAGCAATCCCCACCCGTGTGGGTCATATTCTAAGTTAAAGCTACTTAATTATCCATATATTGCTAGGAATATGCAAATATATTCATGTTTGGGAGGGCATCTAGAACATATGTCTAACTATGAAAGTAATTGTTAAGATGTAAAGAGCATACATACAGAAACATGCGAGTGTCTGGCACTTCTCGCGGCATTAGTGGCAACATTTGGCTCCACCCGCCATAGTAGTGAAATGGTCGCGCTCAGGAAATCCTTGAACACACCTGCATCACCAAAAGGGCTATGTGTCATGTTCCATACCAAAAGATATTTTGTCAGAAATAGCAAAAAACCATATCATAGTCAACCTAAAAGGTGCATGATTATATATAGCAATTAGCAAATAACAAACTGTTACTAAATGGAATATTGATGGCAAAGCATATACTTAAAACATAATTAGCATTTTTATGCTTACTATTGTTCGAATGCATGAGTTGTTACAGAATTTTCAGCTTGCTTGGGAATCTCTATATAAATGTATCTTCGATGTGCAAATGGAACTTACAAAATATTAGGCATTTATGATGTGCCAATGGGCTTATGTAAGGTACATTTATGATGTGCCAATGGGCTTATGTAAGGTATCTTTAACGAATAAAAGGTCAACATCAGCTAGCACTGTTCTCGGGTTTTACTTTCTGAGCGTCAATTTCGCGCCATTCTTGTTCAGAGAAACATATTGAGATAGACTTCTGATACTGGTCTAGGATAAGTTCTATAAAGAAATTTCTAAAAACTTAAATATCATGGAGGAATCACTAATGTTCAAAAAGGTATGTGTGTTGTTACTTGAGGTAAAGAGCTTTAACATCCCCTGTAAATAATGGTAAAAGAATATTATTATTATTATTATTATTGCTGTTGCTGTTGCTGTTGCTGTTGTTGTTGTTATTGTTATTATTATTATTATAGGGAATACATGAGTATATATATATATAAATATTAGCTTTGAACGTGAGCTACATAATAACCATAATGGTCTCGCTCCTAATGCACTAATGGGTTTACTAATTCTAACATTCCCCAAAAAATTAAGTAATATACTCTATGCCTTGGGGAAGAACTGAAATTACGGCAATCCTAATTCCCCCGTGGGCTGGAAAAACATGGAAAAAAAAATATTAACTTTATGTTTTACTATCAATAAAAAATAATACCTACCAGGTAAGCTTCAGATTTTTAATCTTCACAGAGTACATATTCAGAAAATTGACCAGCATGGTTTGTAGCTTCTCTTGTCTTGGCCTATAATAGAACATGAAATAGTTAAGTAGTTGCTTTTAGAATACTGAGAGCAGAATGAGTATGGCCATATCTTGAACATATCCAAACACAAGAATGTTTAAGCGTGATCAAACAAATTTTGAAGCTCTCAATCTGTGTAATTAACTGGATATGTACACCTCAAAAGGCTTCAATTAATCTCATATCATTAACTTTAGCCTTCACTTGCAAAGTAGCCATCAATCATTTACAAACTATAAATTCAGCCACAGCACAAATGCTACAGAAAATACCAAAGCCCAATGTCCTAACTCCTATCAAACCCACTAATGCACCTACATATCCATTACCATTATTAAACATATATACAGTGGACTGAATTTTTTGTCATTATCAATTTTAACTAAGGCCTCTAGTCTCTAGATAGCGGTTTCTTTCAACTTCAAATTCATAGTTTAGTTGCAATACACCATGCCTATATCTGATCTTATATTTTCATAGCTGAACCAATAAAGAGGCAAAGGGCATTCAAAGATCACTAAAGTTGTACACCAACTCCTACGTTAATAAAGAAACTTGCTAATTGAAGGGTATGCATCTACATCTTGTAAATAGTCAACTTGAAGCTTGGTAATTCTAGTGGACCAAAGACAAAGATGATACTCGCTAACAAATTCTACCACCTCGCTTCTTGAAGGAAAAACGGAGAAGAAATTAAACCCATAATGAAGGATAACCAACATTCACCATCACTCTAAGAGTAAGAGAGTTACATTGATCCATAAGATTTTATAAATGACTGCCCGAAGTATATTGTAAGAAATACCTAAGAATCTAAAGAAAAAAAGGCTAACTAATTAACATCATTTATGTCATTGTTGGAAATAAAAAGGATATAGGCATGACTAAGTGCCAAATACGGGGATGTACTGATAACACCTTAACTGTAATTAGTGGCGGAGGCTTCCTAAAAAAATTGTCACTTTTAGAATAACTACAGTTACCAACTTTAAAGAATTATAGAAGTATATCTACACAAACTATCAATGAACATACATACCAATTAATAAAGTTGGATACATGTTTATCAGAACACATACTAAACAGGTCACTGTTCACAACTTCATATACACTTCCCGACTTAAAAAGATTTTTAAATGATCATGTAACATCAACTAACTCCATCAAAATTAGTAGGTGAAAAAAAAAACCCTTATAAATCTGTAACCAGATTCAAATGCGCAAAGACTAACAAAAGAGCACAAATGATAACCCTAAATTATAAAATTTTATCAGTTTAATGATAACAACTACTTACGAATCTCTAGAGAAAGAATTAAATGGAAAATTTCCATACACATCATCAGGCATCCCTACAAACAAAATTGACATAAATCACATACAAAGATGACAAACAAAGAGTCCATCAAAATTAAGTAATTGATTTTAAGGCAGGAGGTTTGAACAACTCTTACCATTAACCATTTGACGTTAAATTATCTACATGTCCGAATAAATCAATTCTGGTTTTATTTACTCTCGAAGGGGTCATTTTGCTACCTCTTGCAAGTATATTTGTTTAAGAACGATTTCTACAAAACATGACTTTAAGTGATAACCTTAATCTCACAAAGAATTAACCATACCTCTTGCAATTTAGTTTGTCATTCCAGCAATCAGTTTGTGCGCATCTTTTTACATCATGAAATTCGAAAGTGATAACATAACCAATTTATTATAAATCTTTAAATATTACCTCAAATATGTTGTTAAGAAGAATTACCTATAATAACATAGACAAAGTTCGCCTCAAGTTACAGCCTACGAAACACAAATCAACTTCATAAAAAAAAAGAAGAAAAACCTACTACTCACATGAATACACAGTTAAAATAAAAAACATATGAATAGATCGATATACTTTTTATGTTCTATACTATATAGTGATTCAGTTAATAAATGACAATTACCTTGGCGTCAATCTCTGCTAACTGACGAATTACATTCCACACATGAATTTGACATTTAATTTCGTTATTTTTTTTCACTACCTAGCTTATGGAAGACGATTTCAAATTAATTAGAACTGCCGAGTGATTGTGGGAATGTGGGGAAGAAATAACTGAATTAGAGGTTGGGAAAGAATTGGAGGCAGAAAATTGCGGAGAAGCCAACACGTCATATAAAGGTTACGTGGATAACTTAATATTGTGACACGTACTCTCNACATATTCTGTAACCCGTTATTCCCATTTTTTTAGAGTTAACCCTCACTCCTCGAGGCAGTGTAACAATGAGCCACGGGATTGTTTTCGGTGATTCTCTTTTACGCCCCTCCTCATGATCTCAGGCTTGGAAGTTTCAACCTACTCTAATGATACTAAATTTGGTCCCAAAGTTATTATAAACCTTGTAGAAGCGCAACTGTCTTTTGATACACTTGAATTGCTCTAAATGCCTTACAAGATTACGCAAGGATGAATGGGTGGTATTTGAGTAAAAAGGTGTCAAAAATACACCAAGCGATACAAAGAGAACCTCAAAATAAGTAGTTTTTATGCTTGTTGTTAGACAAGGCTTTGAAACGCCGCCACCCAGAGCCGAAATCAAAAAGCTGTATAAGACAGACAACCATACCAACCCTTTAGGCGTGACACAGCGTCATAAAAAGCAAGAAAACGTGCATCTTGTCGTTGTGGATGTAACGCACAACTTAGGCTTAAGAAACTACCAGATGGAAAGTATTCTGTGTCCAAGTTTATTGCGAAACACAACCATAGTTTGGTATATGAAGACGATATCAAGTATCTTAGGGCTTCTCATAGGCTGACTTTCTCCAAACAGAAATTGTTAAACCAACTTTCTAATGTTAACATAGGCCCCGTTAGATCCTGGAAAGTGTTGAAAGAAATGTACGGTGGCTTTAAATATATAGGGGCAGCAGATATTGAATGCAAGAACTACAAGCGTGGTTTGAATGAATTCATCGGTGAGCGTGATGCTCAAATGGTCGTTGATAAGCTGTTGAGCCGAGAAGAATTCGATAATTATTCTGTTGAATACAAACAGGACAAAAGTTCTAAAGAATTGGTTGGTTTGTTTTGGGCAGACGAGCAAGCCAAGCGTAATTATCCTGCCTTTGGTGATGTTGTGTCATTTGACGCAACGTTTCGTTCAAACAGGTATCATGTCATTTTGTACTTTCCTTATACTTAACTAGTTTGGTTTGGCACTGATGAGGCGAAAAGTGTTACGCTTTTAGGGGGTCATTTAAGCCCTAATCCGTAAATATTTGATCAAATATTGCCTTAAATCGTTCCTTTTGTCATTTTAGGTACTTTGGATAGGAAATTTGGAAAAGGAAGCATTTTGGACGTTTTTGGAGCATAAAAGTGAAGAAAACGACAAAGTCTCAAAACCAAGCTGAAAACAGTACCCGACGGCGTCACTCTTTACGAGGTGACGACGTCACGCTTTGACAAAGAGGTGGATGACTTTTAGACTAGACGCCCCAGAAAGATTTTGGAAGAATTACACGTGAAGGCGTCACGTGTAAATGGGAGTAGGCTGTCACGTTATAGCTCAAAGGGAGACGGACCAGAGACATTTAAAGGGGGACGGCGTCAAGAGTAGATCTGAGCAATCCGAGAGAGTTTTGGCGGCGAGGTGATGGCGTCACACTCTAAAACGTGATGCCCTCAGATTGTAAAATCTATATCTATTCGTCTAATTTTCATTCATCAGGTGTGCAACTTTTGGGAGAACTTTAGGGATAAACCCTAGTTCGTAAAACACTGTATTTTCAGGGGTTTTTCACCCTTGAGACCTTGATGTTCAATTAAAGATAAGTCTCCTTTCAAATCAATCAATATGTCAATGTGTTTTTTGATTATATCTTATGCTTGTCTTTACTTTAACATGCTAGGCTAGGTTTTTCTTGTGTTTGCTTGGATCTAATGAAACCTAGCTATTGATTACATGTTGTTGGTTTGTTTGTGATTGTTGTGGGTGAGTGTAGTCGATGTTAGGCTTAAGAAAACTGGCTAACCTTGATGTGCGCGGGATTGCGACCACGCAACAGGTTTTACCTCTCAAGGGATCTCAAGAGGCTTACAATCCCACCAGGCAGTGTACCTGACCGATGTAGTATGTGTAGTCGTAAGTACGGGGGATTGATCGTTCTCCACAGGGAATAGTGTTCGTTAGGTATGAAAAACTACTCTAATTAGGTCTAAGGGTGAGGGAAGATTATTTTTGTGTTTTTATATTTTTTAGAAAGCAAGGAAAATATCGGGTTTGAAGGATTGGGCGGAATTAGTTGCTAGTCAACTAACCCAAAAGCTAATATTGCAAGTAAAATAAAAATAACTAAAACTAAGTGGTTGTGAAACCTATATGGAGACAAACGTGTTTACTTAGATTTCCTTACTCCCTAACTATCTTTTACCGGTTAATTAGTGTGTATTAATTGCGTGGATGACGGGTGTATTCCTTAATACCAGTCGTGGGGTGGCGTATGTACTTCCCCAACTCTATAAGCTCCTACTTCACTCCTATGTCGAGCCTGCTAGAAGCTCCTAACATGGGATCATTAAAATTCGCTCATGCATTAAATACAACCATAAAAACCTAGTACGCATTGGTTCATGTTTCTTAAGACGTTCAAGCACGTTACCATATAGGAGATTGGCCAGTTTTCTTAAGCCTAACATCGACAAACATTCATCCAATACAATTAAGAACTCACCAACAACAAGTAATCAATAGTTAGGTTTCATTAGATCTAAGCAAACACAAGATAAACCTAGCCTAGCATGTTAATTGAAAGACAAGCATAAGATATAATTAACCAACACATAGACATATTGATTAATTTGAATGAAGACTTATCTTTAATTGAACAGGGAAGAATCAAGGGTGAAAAACCCTTGAAAAAGCTGTCAAAATCGTCTAGGGTTTTGTTCCCAAAAGTTGCACACTTAATGAATGAAAAATAGAAAAGTATTTATAGAGAATACACTCTGACGGCGTCAGGCTTTAGGTGCTAACGCCGTCAGCTCGCCGCCGTTAGGGTTCTCGGATGGCCTAGATCCATGTCTGACGTCGTCACTTGTAAATTCTAATGATGTGCAGACTAATTCTAGTCTAAATGATGTATTCTCAATGATGATGAATGAATTCGCATCTAAACCCAACCGGTTGCTCGAATTTGAATACCCGTAAACTAGGTTTACGTGATGATGAACGATGATCGTGAATAGTATTTTTCTCCCGGGAATGAATAGTGTCACATGAATAGTAACGCTTATCAGAATCACAAACGGACTCCGAAAACGATGAATAGTGAAATGATGAATAGTGATCGGTGAATAGTAAATGATGAATAGTAACTTGTGAATAGTAAATTGTCGAGGTTTGGAAAAATGACCTGAAATTGTGAGTTGTGACAGCGTCACACTCTAAAACGTGACGCCCTCAGATTGTAAAATCTATATCTATTCGTCTAATTTTCATTCATTAGGTGTGCAACTTTTGGGAGAACTTTAGGGATAAACCCTAGTTCGTAAAACACTGTATTTTCAGGGGTTTTTCACCCTTGAGACCTTGATGTTCAATTAAACATAAGTCTCCATTCAAATCAATCAATATGTCAATGTGTTTTTTGATTATATCTTATGCTTGTCTTTACTTTAACATGCTAGGCTAGGTTTTTCTTGTGTTTGCTTGGATCTAATGAAACCTAGCTATTGATTACATGTTGTTGGTTTGTTTGTGATTGTTGTGGGTGGGTGTAGTCAATGTTAGGCTTAAGAAAACTGGCTAACCTTGATGTGTGCGGGATTGTGACCACGCAACAGGTTTTACCTCTCAAGGGATCTCAAGAGGCTTACAATCCCACCAGGCAGTGTACCTGACCGATGCTGTATGTGTAGTGGTAAGTACGAGGGATTGATCGTTCTCCACAGGGAATAGTGTTCGTTAGGTATGAAAAACTACTCTAATTAGGTCTAAGGGTGAGGGAAGATTATTTTTGTGTTTTTATATTTTTTAGAAAGCAAGGAAAATATCGGGTTTGAAGGATTGGGCGGAATTAGTTGCTAGTCAACTAACCCAAAAGCTAATATTGCAAGTAAAATAAAAATAACTAAAACTAAGTGGTTGTGAAACCTATATGGAGACAAACGTGTTTACTTAGATTTCCTTACTTCCTAACTATCTTTTACCGGTTAATTAGTGTGTATTAATTGCGTGGATGACGGGTGTATTCCTTAATACCAGTCGTGGGGTGGCGTACGTACTTCCCCAACTCTATAAGCTCCTACTTCACTCCTATGTCGAGCCGGCTAAGAAGCTCCTAACATGGGATCATTAGAATTCGCTCATGCATTAAATACAACCATAATAACCTAGTACGCATTGGTTCATGTTTCTTAAGACGTTCAAGCAAGTTACCGTATAGGAGGTTAGCCAGTTTTCTTAAGCCTAACATCGATAAACAATCATCCAATACAATTAATAACACACCAACAACCAATAATCAATAGTTAGGTTTCATTAGATCTAAGCAAACACAAGATAAACCTAGCCTAGCATGTTAATTGAAAGACAAGCATAAGATATAATTAACCAACACATAGACATATTTATTAATTTGAATGAAGACTTATCTTTAATTGAACATGGAAGAATCAAGGGTGAAAAACCCTTGAAAAAGCTGTCAAAATCGTCTAGGTTTTGTTCCCAAAAGTTGCACACTTAATGAATGAAAAATAGAAAAGTATTTATAGAGAATACACTCTGACGGCGTCAGGCTTTAGGTGCTAACGCCGTCAGCTCGCCGCCGTTAGGGTTCTCGGATGGCCTAGATCCATGTCTGACGTCGTCACTTGTAAATATGCTCTGGGCCGTCACTCTTTAACTTAACACCTGATGGTCTAGGAATATTAACACCTGAAGCCGTCAGGTGTTATTTCCATGTTTTCTTCTTTGGGCGTCACGTATAGTCTGAATCCACTCCTTTGTCATAGTTGGCGACGGCGTCACCTTGTGACTCTGACGCCGTCAGGAGGATTTCCAGCATGCTTTTGAGACTTTGTCGTTTTCTTCACTTTATGCTCCAAAAACGCCTAAAATGATGTGTTTTCCAGAATTCTTCTCAAAAGTACCTAAAACGACAAAAGGAACGATTTAGGGAAATATTTGATCACATTAACTCGAATTAGGGATTAAATGACACCTTAAAACGGGTACACTTTTCACCTCATCAAATACCCTTACACTTGGGATTTGCTTGTCCTCAAGCAAATAGGCTTTTATTCCAATCAAAATATGAGTTAGGGGTCATTTAACACTAATATAAAAGTAATTACAACAAATAGTTATTCGACCCTAATCATAATAAGCACGGAAATCATACACTAGCACCTCACAAATAGTGTTTGGATACTCTCATCTCTCGGGTGTTATAAACCTATATAACTACATTGGAAATGGAATAAAGTCACTCACTACATGTCATAGCAAATAGATTACCATAGGCTTGGGAGAGGATCAATTACTCCTCCACTAGCCGTAAGCACCTAAGATAAACTATCAAAGAGGGCTTTCAAAGGGTTGTAATGTAAGGTGCAGGGATATGATAAACACGGTTTGGTTGGAATAAAGGGTATTTTACTGGTGGCGAGTTAATTATCATGATCAAATACATATACTATACAATATTGCTAAGCCAAGACTCGACTTAACTTAAGCTAAAAATGAAATAACAAAAACATAAACAAACGTAAAAGGAAACGGGATAGTAGTCCGTATGTTTTTTCTACTTTTTTTTTTATTTTTTATTTTTTATTTTTTTTTTTTGCATAAATTCTTGCCCTACCATCCAAAATAATACATCATAGGGGCCTCGGTTCTCCCCTTACACTTGAACTTTTACATAACTTTACAATTAACTAATCTAATGACTCAAATTAAGATAATCGAAAAACTTTGAATACTTTTAAAATATTTAGCACATATGGGGTTAATAATTGACGTCTTCCCCATTACTCCATTAAACTAGTATTTTACCCATGAGTCCCAATCGTCCCAAAACAATATGTACAAGGATATGACTCGACTTAGCAACCATGTAATCAATTAGATAATTAACAAAGGGTTTAACACAAATGTTGTCACAATAATGCACTAAAGGTGAGTGCATACAAGGTAGACTAAGGCGATTTGGGTGTACATTTACGTGGGGTGTAACAAATTCTCACTTCGAGTAAGATGCTCAAAGGTCGAAACAAAAATATAGGCTCTGAGGGGTGTACTAGGGGTATCGTGTACCAAAAATGGGTACAACTCAAAGGGTGTGGGAGAATTACTTGACTAATGTAGCCAATGTAATTATAACAAAAACACGGGTGTAAAAAAAAGGGTTAATCCTAATGCCTCTTATCATGTAGTAGATCTAACTACACGAATGTAGTCTCACTTGTGGATTTGAGATGGTCCTAACGCAAGTTCTAGAATCTAAGTGCTACTGGTACACACATCATAGCATAAATGCTTTTCCTACCAATTCTAGGGGCGAACCTCACATATTTGGGGTGGAAAATTTTTTAGTGGTACGGTTTTTGTGCTAGTCATATAATTTCCTATCCATGAGACGCTTATTAGGACCAAAGTTTCACTTCTAAATGTTGTAAAAAATTTTAATTGGCGCTAAAATTGCCCTAACAAATATTTCTCTCTGTTTTATTACAAATTTACTATCAAGCAAACAAAACTCAAGCGCAATTGCATTCTCTAAGGTGTCTTCATTTACCCCCCCTTACACTTAAACCGAACATTGTCCCCAATGTTCACATAAAAGATGTAAAAGTAATGATAATGAAAGAATGAAACAAAATACTCCCCTGATTCGTTTGGTGTGGATAGTGTGGTAACATGGTTAGATCTTCCTCTAAGAAAGATGAACGCTCAAAGCTTCCCTTCCGAAATATAAATCATCTTCTTGTCCAAAATAACCTGTTAACCCGAAAAAACAATAAAGGCAAACCTCGCGTAAAATCGGGGGTATAATCTATAATAGGATATAATGCTTGTAGAATGAATGTTTTTGCCGAATTCCTGGAGATTATAAGTTAGAGAATTAACAAACTTTTTATGATTCCGGAAGAAAAACAAAACTATCAAAAATTTCAGAAAATTACTGCCTGACGTCATCAGGTTGTAAGGCCTGACGCCGTCAGAAATGATCTGACAGAATTCTCATGTTAAGTTTCCGGAAAATTTCTGGAAAAACTATACCTTACTTCCTGGAATTCCTGCAAAAATATCATTATGACTCGATACAAG
Source organism: Artemisia annua (assembly GCA_014162995.1). Taxonomy (NCBI): domain Eukaryota; kingdom Viridiplantae; phylum Streptophyta; class Magnoliopsida; order Asterales; family Asteraceae; genus Artemisia; species Artemisia annua. The sequence continues at coordinate 32,468 of LBNU01030583.1, forward strand.
CATTTGACACAAACAAGTACTAATATGTATGTTAATTTACATTGTTATGATTCATGTTCAATTGTTCTTATAAACCGATTTAGATTTCCCTTACACTTAGCTTTTGCAAAATACCTTTATATGTAGTTAAGACGAAGTTAAAAACAAAATAAAGCATTTTCACAAATTAGTTTTCGAAGCATGAATCCAATAACAAGAAAAGTAACATACATACGGACACAAATAAAATCAAACAAACAACTAAATAAACACACAAAGCAAATAAAGCTTGGGTTGCCTCCCAAGAAGCGCTTTTCTTTATTAACGAGTCTTGTAGCTAGACTCAAAGTCACCGTTCATTACGTGACTTCATCGCGGGTCACGGTCTCTAGGTCCTCCTCTTGTCCGGTTTTATAATTTGGTCCTAATTTCAAACAATCCTTGTAGAAACCGAATATCCTTTCCATGACATAGTCTACTCCCCTACGTCTATCCTAATCATTCCTATAGTAGACCGCTTGTTTAAGCTCCTTCTCAAAGTTTGACAAGTGTTGAAATTGCTCTATCTTATATGGCATTTGGTAGTTCACTTCATCGGTCTCATCCTTAAATCTAACTATCCCTAAGGAAGGTTCATAAGTCATCCTAGAGACCTCGATAAACGGCTTCCCCAAAACTACTTGGGTTAAACTTGCATCGACTGTTGGGCGGATATCTTCTACAATCACAAAGTCCGTGACATAGGTGAAGTTTCCTACATAAACCGGTAATCCCCTAACTCTTCCCGTGAAGTTACTAATCCATCCCCTATCGGGGAATACCCTATACCCAAGTTGATTTTTCATTATCAAGTTGTATTGGACTCTAGTCATGATGTTTATGTGCGATGTACTAATACGTATGTTAATTTACATTGTTATGATTCATGTTCAATTGTTCTTATAAACCGATTTAGATTTCCCTTGCACTTAGCTTTTGCAAAATACCTTTATATGTAGTTAAGACGAAATTAAAAACAAAATAAAGCATTTTCACAAATTAGTTTTCGAAGCATGAATCAATAACAAGAAAAGTAACATACATACGGACACAAATAAAATCAAACAAACAACTAAATAAACACACAAAGCAAATAAAGCTTGGGTTGCCTCCCAAGAAGCACTTTTCTTTATTAACGAGTCTTGTAGCTAGACTCAAAGTCACCGTTCATTACGTGACTTCATCGCGGGTCACGATCTCTAGGTCCTCCGATTGTCCGGTTTTATAATTTGGTCCTAATTTCAAACAATCCTTGTAGAAACCGAATATCCTTTCCATGACATAGTCTACTCCCCTACGTCTATCCTAATCATTCCTATAGTAGACCGCTTGTTTAAGCTCCTTCTCAAAGTTTGAAAAGTATTGAAATTGCTCTATCTTATATGGCATTTGGTAGTTCACTTCATCGGTCTCATCCTTAAATCTAACTATCCCTAAGGAAGGTTCATAAGTCATCCTAGAGACCTCGATAAATGGCTTCCCCAAAACTACTTGGGTTAAACTTGCATCGACTGTTGGGCGGATATCTTCTACAATCACAAAGTCCATGACATAGGTGAAGTTTCCTACATAAACCGGTAATCCCCTACCTCTTCCCGTGAAGTTACTAATCCATCCCCTATCGGGGAATACCCTATACCCTAGTTGATTTTTCATTATCAAGTTGTATTGGACTCTAGTCATGATGTTTATGTGCAATCCAGGGTCGATGTAAGCTTTCCACACATGCAAATGTCCGATGTTGCATGGTATGTTGAGATTAGAAGGGTCGCCCGTTTTGATAATCGGATTACCTAGGAAGTATGGTGTCTCGGAGTCATCGAATAAATCCTTATGGTATGCCCGCTCTTCCCTAGTTGGTAACCTATTGAAGTAGTCCTCTTCATCATCTACTTCTTTAATCTCACTTATCCTAATTTCCTTTACTACCTCGACTTCCTTAACCTCATCCTTAGGTTCACTATTATCCTCACTCCTATCAATAGGTTTAATGGTGACAACGTTGACGAACTGGACATGTTTGGATGAAGAAGGGTCTTTCACTTCGGGTCCGCTATTAGTGTTCCTAGCGTCCTTATGTGGAGGTGATAGCACTTGGTTGTTGAGGGCTTTCAATAAGTTGTCTATCTTATTGGTCATCTCCGTTTGTTGTAGATTGAATTCGGATTCGAATCTAGCTATTCGAGCTTCTTGAGATGCCATAAATTGAGACATCAATCCTTCGAGATTATTGGTACTACCATTGTTGTTGGAAGGATTGTTATTGAAAGTACGGTTTGGGTAAGAACCGTTTGATTGGAAATGATTAGGTGGGTTGGAAGAGTTGGTTTGTTGTGCATATTGGTTTTGCTTCCACCTAAGGTTTGGGTGATTTCTCTATGAGGGGTTGTATGAATCACCGTAAGGGTTTGGCTCGGGTTTGAAAGTTTACCACTTGTCTCCCGCTCCGTCGGTACACGAGGATGCGCAGTCCGCGAAAGCTTGTTCGGGGAGTTCCATGCAATCACGAGTGTCGTGGGGACCACTACATAATTCGCATGAAGAAGTGATTTTGTTCACTTGGATTGAGGGTTTAGGAGCCTCGTACAATTTCATGACAAACTTGACTTGGTCTTCAAGCTCTATGATCCTACGGTCGGAAGTGCTTGAATTATTCGAAGGCAAAGATATTGCTTTAACCGTTTTATTCAAATCACGAGGATCATTCCAACTTTCGTTGTCATAGAGAGCAAGATCTTCTAGGAGATCCCATGATTGTTCCGTACTTAGATCACGTAGCTTGCCACCGGCCGCTTGGTCAATGGTTTGCCTCGTGGGGATATTGATATGGTCATAGAAGATTTGGACTTGGAGCCAAAGGTCTATGCCATGATGAGGGACTTTATTGAGTAAGTCCTTCAATCGAGTCCATGCCTCGTAGAGGGTTTCGCCTTGACGTTGTTGGAACGCCAAGATATCATTTCTTAGCTTGGTAGTTCTTCCCGGTAGGAAAAATTGAGCTAAGAAGCGAGCTGTGAGATCATCCCAAGAGGTGATGGATCCTGCGGGTAGACGCTCTAGCCACTGACTAGCATGGTCTCGCAGAGAGAATTGGAAGAGACGTAATCGGGTAGTCTCTCGAGTTCCAACATCAAGGTCTATGGAATCTACGATTTTGAGGAAATCCTTGAGATGTTGATTTGGATCTTCGGAACGAAGTCCATGGAATGCGCATCCGCTTTGCACCAACCGGATGGTGTCGGATCGCAAGGGAGTGACATTGCCTCCTTGGGTGAGCTCAATAGTGTTTCGATAGCCATGGTGGCTAGGACGGGAATACTCTCTTAGAGTACGGGCTCTAGGAGGTTGGTTTGGTTGTGGTGGATTATTGGGATCGAGGATATTACCACCTTCCATGATGTCGGATGGTAATGGTTACGAACAAAAAGACGAAGAAAATAGATAAACTAAAGAAAATCATAGGAAAATAAAATAAAAATCTCACTAGAAAGGAATCTAGTGAGTAGACCTAATAAAATAAAAATTCAACCTAAACAATAACTATTCCCCGGCAATGGCGCCAAAAACTTGATGTGCGCGGGATTGCGACCACGCAACAGGTTTTACCTCTCAAGGGATCTCAAGAGGCTTACAATCCCACCAGGCAGTGTACCTGACCGATGTAGTATGTGTAGTGGTAAGTACGGGGGATTGATCGTTCTCCACAGGGAATAGTGTTCGTTAGGTATGAAAAACTACTCTAATTAGGTCTAAGGGTGAGGGAAGATTATTTTTGTATTTTTATATTTTTTAGAAAGAAAGTAAAATCTCAGGTTTGAAGGATTGGGCGGAATTAGTTGCTAGTCAACTAACCCAAAAACTACTATTGCAAGTAAAAAAAAAACTAAAACTAAGTGGTTGTGAAACTTATATGGAGACAAACGTTGAGCTTCTTGAGATGCCATAAATTGAGACATCAATCCTTCGAGATTATTGGTACTACCGTTGTTGTTGGAAGGATTGTTATTGAAAGTACGATTTGGGTAAGAACCGTTTGATTGGAAATGATTAGGTGGGTTGGAAGAGTTGGTTTGTTGTGCATATTGGTTTTGCTTCCACATAAGGTTTGGGTGATTTCTCCATGAGGGGTTGTATGAATCACCATAAGGGTTTGGCTCGGGTTTGAAAGTTTACCACTTGTCTCCCGCTCCGTCGGTACGCGAGGATGCGTAGTCCGCGAAAGCTTGTTCGGGGAGTTCCATGCAATCACGAGTGTCGTGGGGACCTCTACATAATTCGCATGAAGAAGTGATTTTGTTCACTTGGATTGAGGGTTTAGGAGCCTCGTACGATTTCATGACAAACTTGACTTGGTCTTCAAGCTCTATGATCCTACGGTCGGAAGTGCTTGAATTATTCGAAGGCAAAGATATTGCCTTAACCGTTTTATTCAAATCACGAGGATCATTCCAACTTTCGTTGTCATAGAGAGCAAGATCTTCTAGGAGATCCCATGATTGTTCCGCACTTAGATCACGTAGCTTGCCACCGGCCGCTTGGTCAATGGTTTGCCTCGTGGGGATATTGATATGGTCATAGAAGATTTGGACTTGGAGCCAAAGGTCTATGCCATGATGAGGGACTTTATTGAGTAAGTCCTTGAATCGAGTCCATGCCTCGTAGAGGGTTTCGCCTTGACGTTGTTGGAAGCCAAGATATCATTTCTTAGCTTGGTAGTTCTTCCCGGTGGGAAAAATTGAGCTAAGAAGCGAGCTGTGAGATCATCCCAAGAGGTGATGGATCCTGTGGGTAGACGCTCTAGCCAGTGATTAGCATGGTCTCGCAGAGAGAATTGGAAGAGACGTAATCGGGTAGTCTCTCGAGTTCCAATATCAAGGTCTATGGAATCTACGATTTTGAGGAAATCCTTGAGATGTTGATTTGGATCTTCGGAACGAAGTCCATGGAATGCGCATCCGCTTTGCACCAACCGGATGGTGTCGGATCGCAAGGGAGTGACATTGGCTCCTTGGGTGAGCTCAATAGTGTTTCGATAGCCATGGTGGCTAGGACGGGAATACTCTCTTAGAGTACGGGCTCTAGGAGGTTGGTTTGGTTGTGGTGGATTGTTGGGATCGAGGATATTACCACCTTCCATGATGTCGGATGGTAATGGTTACGAACAAAAAGACGAAGAAAATAGATAAACTAAAGAAAATCCTAGGAAAATAAAATAAAAATCTCACTAGAAAGGAATCTAGTGAGTAGACCTNGGGCTCTAGGAGGTTGGTTTGGTTGTGGTGGATTGTTGGGATCGAGGATATTACCACCTTCCATGATGTCGGATGGTAATGGTTACGAACAAAAAGACGAAGAAAATAGATAAACTAAAGAAAATCCTAGGAAAATAAAATAAAAATCTCACTAGAAAGGAATCTAGTGAGTAGACCTAATAAAATAAAAATTCAACCTAAACAATAACTATTCCCCGGCAACGGCGCCAAAAACTTGATGTGCGCGGGATTGCGACCACGCAACAGGTTTTACCTCTCAAGGGATCTCAAGAGGTTTACAATCCCACCAGGCAGTGTACCTGACCGATGTAGTATGTGTAGTGGTAAGTACGGGGGATTGATCGTTCTCCACACGGAATAGTGTTCGTTAGGTATGAAAAACTACTATAATTAGGTCTAAGGGTGAGGGAAGATTATTTTTGTATTTTTATATTTTTTAGAAAGCAAGTAAAATCTCGGGTTTGAAGGATTGGGCGGAATTAGTTGCTAGTCAACAAACCCAAAAACAACTATTGCAACTAAAAAAAAAAACTAAAACTAAGTGGTTGTGAAACTTATATGGAGACAAACGTGTTTACTTAGATTTCCTTACTCCCTAACTATCTTTTACCGGTTAATTAGTGTGTATTAATGTTAGCCTTGAAAATAATGTTATATGTGGAAATTGCAATAGTTTCATATCACAAGGACTTGTTCTGACATTAGGACATAGTTTTAGTGATTAGTAGTATAAATACTCTCCTAGTTGCAACTAGGAGAGGTGGATGTCTCATTTTTAATAAGAAGTGTGTGTGTTTTCCTTCTTTCTCTCTCTAGAAAACACACACATCTTCCCCCAATTCTTTAATTTAATATACCATGTTTAACCTTTATTTCGAGCATCCCCGACCTCCTGAATAGTGATTCTTGGTGATAACAAGTGGCATCAGAGCTAACCAGGGGCGATTCGTGGTGTTTTTGGGTGTTTTGGTGGCTATTCGAATTGGTTTGGTGGAGATTCGTGGGTGTTTGCACCTTGGGCTTCATCAAAATCTTTCGTATAGGCTACTAGCGATTAGTGAGTTTGGTTTTTGGGTTGTTATGGTGATTTTCGTGGGTTTTTAGGTTAATTCGTGGCTGGTTATTGATGTTCGTGGGTTAGAAATTAGGGTTTTGCGAGTATGGTTTTTGCTTAAGTTTTTTGCGAGTATCAAGCTTCATTTTGCGAGTATCGTTTGAGGTTTGGCGAGTATGCCCTAATTTTCCTTATCCACTCTTGCGAGTAAGGAATCAGTATTGCGAGTATGTTGCTAGAAAATTGCGAGTATGGAAATACTTTGCGAGTAAGGAGCAGAAGTTTGCGAGTATGGTTGCGAGTAAGCCTTTGGGTCTTGCGAGTATGCTTTAGATCTTTGCGAGTATGAGCTGCGAGTAGTGAATATTTCTTGCAAGTATGAGCTGCGAGTAGTGAATGGGTCTTGCGAGTATGGCTGCTAGGAATTAGCGAGTAAGAACCTGGGTTTAGCGAGTATCAATTGCGAGTATGGGAAAGGGTTGCGAGTATGGGGCTTCTTATTGCGAGTATGGTTCAGATTTTGCGAGTATGAATCCTATGTTTAGCGAGTATGGGGCTACACTTTGCGAGTATGAGCAAAAAAAAAATGTTTTTTGGCGGGAAAATTTGAGTAAAATTTATTTTCTATGGGAGCTTAAACGTTCAATTTTTACGCGAGATTCAAAATTTGGTATAACGTTGAAAAATTTTGACCAAAAATTTAAACTTTTTGGCCAAAATTCAAATTTTTCGGTAAAATTTGGCGTAAAAATTTTTAAAACTCAAATTTTTCGTGCAACCTTAGACTCGCATTTCGTAGTGATTTTCAAAGTTTGGGCGAAAATTTTTTCATCTTCAATTTTTGGAGGGAAAAATATGAAATCACTAAACCTAAACCCTAATATCACCTCACCCAATACATTGATATCATTGGTAGACTTTATACAGAACATGATTCATTAACTTGTTTCATTACACAAATACCAATATATCACCTCACCCACTTCATGATATCATTGGTAGACCTTATACAGAACATGATTCAATTCATTTGTTTCATTACATAAATACCAATATATCACACCTCAAAACACACCACGTTTTGCTTAAAAGATCCTGATCAAGAATCAAATACAATGACGATGGCTAATATCAGAAGTTTGTGACTACAAGGAGAATTCTTTATTATATATTTGGGTTTGAAGTGAAGTTTTACGGATGCATACTTATTTCATCTTCTTTCTTTCTTCCATTTAGCGAAGATGACTTGTTGGGCACATAAACATGTTAACCTAGGGGTTACATTAATGGTGACGACGACTTGGTTTATCTAGTTTTCATAGGTCAAGGGGTGGACGGACGAAGACCTAGTTAACTATCACTTAAAGGAGTTACGTTGTAGTGCTCAGTGTCACACGTAGTTGTGGATAATCAAGAGGTGTTACGTCTCATACTTGATGGTTGGTTGGTTGAAGAGTATTGAGTACTTAGGGATTCGCTGGTGTACTAACTCTCAACATCGTTCTTAGTCACTACACGAACCACAAGCTTAAGTCACAAGTCTGGGGAATCTTACTTCATTCTCAAGTTCGTCATATTGAGTTCTTCTTTATGAGGTTAATGGAAATAGCCGTCATTGTTCATTCAGAGGTTGATAAAGAGTTAGACAATTTCAAATGGTATCGTTAGTAGATTGGGATTATCGACATCTTCACACGTGCTGATTATGGTCTATGCTAAAGGTGCTTCCGGTTACAACTACATATACACATTGGTATGCTGATTTCGATGAGATCGCAATCATCAGGGGAGAGAAATGTGTACTAAATATGTACTTTATGAAGTACTAAAGGTTCACGTGACCAGGCTTAACCGTTTCTACCTTTGTTGATTACATGTGTATGTTATGGGCTGATTATAAGATAGCTGGAATGCATTTAGTGAAGATGAAGATGTTGATACGCTGTACCCCCGAACAGAAAATCTTGAAGAAGGTCGAGTCTACAGTCGTTTTACATATTCCGCTGCATGTTTGAAGACTAAAGACGGTTCGCATGTGTTTATCATAAAAGACTTCTTCAGATTTAGGGCATTCATCTGAGATGTTGTCAGTTTGGGGGAGAGCACTAATTAGGGGAGAGTGTATTGTATTGGCCATTGTTAATCCCTAATTAGATTCGCTCACATTGTTCCTCTACAAGTCAAAGTGATGGTAGCCGAGAAGACTCAGATGGATAAGTGAAGCTATGGTGCTTGAAGACCACTCTCAATGCTGCTGTGCTTATGTTTTGTATTGTATTTTACTTAATTGTGCTTGTAGGGAACATTGTAAGCAATTCCCATATAACATTACTTTGGGGAGAGATTGTTAGCCTTGAAAATAATGTTATATGTGGAAATTGCAATAGTATCATATCACAAGGACTTGTTCTGACATTAGGACATAGTTTTAGTGATTAGTAGTATAAATACTCTCCTAGTTGCAACTAGGAGAGGTGGATGTCTCATTTGTAATAAGAAGTGTGTGTGTTTTCCTTCTTTCTCTCTCTAGAAAACAAACACATCTTCCCCCAATTCTTTAATCTAATATACCATGTTTAACCTTTATTTCGAGCATCCCCGACCTCCTGAATAGTGATTCTTGGTGATAACAATTAATTGCGTGGATGACGGGTGTATTCCTTAATACCAGTCGTGGGGTGGCGTACGTACTTCCCCAACTCTATAAGCTCCTACTTCACTCCTATGTCGAGCCTGCTAGAAGCTCCTAACATTGGATCCTTAGAATTCGCTCATGCATTAAATACAACCATAAAAACCTAGTACGCATTGGTTCATGTTTCTTAAGACGTTCAAGTACGTTACCATATAGGAGATTGGCCAGTTTTCTTAAGCCTAACATCGATAAACATTCATCCAATACAATTAATAACACACCAACAACAAGTAATCAATAGTTAGGTTTCATTAGATCTAAGCAAACACAAGATAAATCTAGCCTAGCATGTTAATTGAAAGACAAGCATAAGATATAATTAACCAACACATAGACATATTGATTAATTTGAATGAAGAACTTATCTTTAATTGAACATGGAAGAATCAAGGGTGAAAAACCCTTGTAAAAGCTGTCAAAATCGTCTATTTTTGTTCCCAAAAGTTGCACACTTAATTAATGAAAAATAGAAAAGTATTTATAGAGAATACACTTTGACGGCGTTAGGCTTTAGGTGCTGACGCCGTCAGCTCGCCGCCATTAGGGTTCTCGGATGGCCTAGATCCATGTCTGACGTCGTCACATGTGAATATGCTCTGGGCCGTCACTCTTTAACTTAACACCTGACGGCCTAGGAATATTAACACCTGACGCCGTCAGGTGTTATTTCCATGTTTTCTTCTTAGGGCGTCACGTATAGTCTGAATCCACTCCTTTGTCATAGTTGGCTGACGGCGTCACCTTGTGACTCTGACGCCGTCAGGAAGGATTTCCAGCATGCTTTTGAGACTTTGTCATTTTCTTCACTTTATGCTCCAAAAACGCCTAAAATGATGTGTTTTCCAGAATTCTTCTCAAAAGTACCTAAAATGACAAAAGGAACGATTTAGGGCAATATTTGATCACATTAACTCGAATTAGGGGTTAAATGACCCCTTAAAACGGGTACACTTTTCACCTCATCAAACCTCCTATACGGTAACTTGCTTGAACGTCTTAAGAAACATGAATCGGATGTGTACTACGATTATATGGTTGTATTTAATGCATCTAGTGATCCCATGTTAAGAGCTTTTAGTCGGCTCGACATAGGAGTCAAGTATGAGCATATAGAGTTAGGGAAGATCGTACACGGCCCTACGAATGGTTTAAAGGAATACAACCCGTCATCCACACAATAACAACAAACCAATCAACCGGTAAAAGATAGCTAGGGAGTAAGGAAATTTAAGTAAACACATTTTTCTCTCATATAAGTTTCACAACAATTTTACTTTTTCTTGTTATTTTATTTTATTTGCATAATTAGTTATTTGGGTTAGTTGACTAGCAACTAATTCCGCCCACTCTTCCAAATACCCGAGATTTTACTTGCTTTAATAAAATATAAAAAATACAAAAAGAATCATCCCTCAACCCTTAGACCTAAATTAGAGTAGTTTTCAATCCTAACGACACTATTCCCCAAGAGAACGATCAATCCCCCGGTACTTGCACTTCACTATACTACATCGGTCAGGTACACTGCCTGGTGGGGCTTGTAAGCTTCTCAAGATCCCTTGAGAGGTAAAACCTAATTGCGAAGGTTGTGAAACCCACGCATCAAGTTTTTGGCGCCGCTGCCGGGGAATAGTTATTGCTTAGGTTAAAAATTTTATTTTTACTTAGGTCTACTCATTAGATTCCTTTCTAGTGAGATTTTTATTTTTCTAGGTTTTTCTTTAGTCTATCTTTTTCTTCGTGTCTTTGTTCGTAACCATTACCATCCGACATCATGGAAGGTGGTTATATCCTTGATCCCAACAACCCACCACAACAAAACATACCCCAACCAAACCCACCTCATAGAGCCCGTACTTTAGGAGAATACTCCCGTCCTAGCCACCAAGGCTATCAAAACACCATTGAGCTCACCCAAGGAGCCAACATGTCTCCATTTCGATCCGACACCATCCGGTTGGTGCAAAGTGGATGTGCATTCGATGGACTTCGTTCCGAAGATCCAAATCAACATCGAAAGGACTTTCTTAAAATCGTAGATTCCATAGACCTTGATGTTACCACCCGAGAGACTACCAAATTACATCCCTTCCAATTCTCTCTGCGAGACCAAGCTAGTCAATGGCATCCATCACCTCTTGGGATGATCTCACCACTCGCTTCCTTGCTAATTTTTCCCACCGGGAAGAACCACAAAGCTAAGGAATGACATCTTGATGTTCCAACAATGTCATGGCGAAACCCTCTACGAGGCATGGACTCGATTCAAGGACTTACTACAAAAAGTCCCTCACCATGGCATAGACCTTTGGCTCCAAGTCCAAATTTTCTATGACCATATCAATATCCCCACGAAGCAAACCATTGACCAAGCGGCCGATGGCAAGCTACGTGATCTAGGTGCAGAACAATCATGGGAACTCATAGAAGATCTTGCTCTCTATGACAACGAAAGTTGGAATGATCCCCGTGATTTGAACAAAATGGTCAAGGCAATATCTTTGCCTTCGAATAATTCAAGCACTTTCGACCGTAGAATCATGGAACTTGAAGACCAAGTCAAGTATCTCATGAAATCCTATGAAGCTCCTAAACCTTCAAGCCAAGTGCACAAAATCACTTCTTCATGCGAGTATTGTAGTGGTCCCCACGACACTCGTGATTGCATGGAACTCCCCGAAAAAGCTTTTGCGGATTACGCATCCTCGCGTACCGACGGAGCGGGAGAAAAGTGGTACACTTTCAAACCCGAGCCAAACCCTTACGGTGATTCTTACAACCCCTCTTAGAGAAATCACCCAAACTTTAGGTGGAAACAAAACCAAAACACGCCCCAAAATAATTCTTCCAATCCACCTAATCGTTTTAAATCAAACGGTTCAACCACAAACCGTACTTTCAATAACAATCCCTCCAATAACTATGGTAGTACCAATAACCTTGAGGGAATGATGTCTAAGTTTATGGCATCTCAAGAAGCCCGTATGACTAAGTTCGAATCCGAATTTAATCAACAACAAACGGAGATGACCAACAAAATAGACAACTTATTGAAAGCACTCAACAACCAAGGTTCACCATCACCGAATAAGGACGCTAGGAACACAAATAGCGGATTCCAAATCAAGGACCCCTCATCCTCCAAACATGTCCACTTTCTTAACGTTGTCACTATTAAGCCAATCACTAAAAATGAAGTAGATAGTGAAGATAAGGATGAAATTAAGGACGTTGAGGAGAGTAGGAAAAAAGAAGTAGAGGAAATAGATTATGGGGAGGACAACTTCAATAGGTTGCTTACTAAGGAAGAACGTGCATACCATAAGGATTTATTTGATGACCCCGAGACGCGATACTTCCTAGGTAATCCAATCATTAAGACGTGTGATCCACCTAACATCAACATACCATGCAACATAGGTCACTTGCATGTTTGGAAAGCTTACATAGATCTTAAATCCCCCATAAACATCATGACTAGAACCTACTACAATCTAATAATGAAAAAGCAGCTTTGTGATTATTGAGTTAAGGGATGGATAAGCAATTTTGTATGTAGAGTTAAGGGATTACATGTTTATGTAGGGAATTTAACCTACGTCACCGACTTCGTGATTGTTGAGGATATTCGTCCGGTAGTAGATGCATGCTTAACTCAAGCTGTTTTTGGAAAGTCGTTCTGATTTTTATTTTTCTAGGTTTTTCTTTAGTCTATCTTTTTCTTCGTGTCTTTGTTCGTAACCATTACCATCCGACATCATGGAAGGTGGTTATATCCTTGATCCCAACAACCCACCACAACAAAACATACCCCAACCAAACCCACCTCATAGAGCCCGTACTTTAGGAGAATACTCCCGTCCTAGCCACCAAGGCTATCGAAACACCATTGAGCTCACCAAAGGAGCCAACATGTCTCCATTTCGATCCGACACCATCCGGTTGGTGCAAAGTGGATGTGCATTCGATGGACTTCGTTCCGAAGATCCAAATCAACATCGAAAGGACTTTCTTAAAATCGTAGATTCCATAGACCTTGATGTTACCACCTGAGAGACTACCAGATTACATCTCTTCCAATTCTCTCTGCGAGACCAAGCTAGTCAATGGCATCCATCACCTCTTGGGATGATCTCACCACTCGCTTCCTTGCTAATTTTTCCCACCGGGAAGAACCACAAAGCTAAGGAATGACATCTTGATGTTCCAACAATGTCAGGGCGACACCCTCTACGAGGCATGGACTCGATTCAAGGACTTACTCCAAAAAGTCCCTCACCATGGCATAGACCTTTGGCTCCAAGTCCAAATTTTCTATGACCATATCAATATCCCCACGAAGCAAACCATTGACCAAGCGGCCGATGGCAAGCTACGTGATCTAGGTGCAGAACAATCATGGGAACTCATAGAAGATCTTGCTCTCTATGACAACGAAAGTTGGAATGATCCCCGTGATTTGAACAAAACGGTCAAGGCAATATCTTTGCCTTCGAATAATTCAAGCACTTCCGACCGTAGGATCATGGAACATGAGGACCAAGTCAAGTATCTCATGAAATCCTATGAAGCTCCTAAACCTTCAAGCCAAGTGCACAAAATCACTTCTTCATGCGAGTATTGTAGTGGTCCCCACGACACTCGTGATTGCATGGAACTCCCCGAACAAGCTTTTGCGGATTACGCATCCTCGCGTACCGACGGAGCGGGAGAAAAGTGGTACACTTTCAAACCCGAGCCAAACCCTTACGGTGATTCTTACAACCCCTCTTGGAGAAATCACCCAAACTTTAGGTGGAAACAAAACCAAAACATGCCCCAAAATAATTCTTCCAATCCACCTAATCGTTTTCAATCAAACGGTTCAACCACAAACCGTACTTTTAATAACAATCCCTCCAATAACCATGGTAGTACCAATAACCTTGAGGGAATGATGTCTAAGTTTATGGCATCTCAAGAAGCCCATATGACTAAGTTCGAATCCGAACTTAATCAACAACAAACGGAGATGACCAACAAAATAGACAACTTATTGAAAGCACTCAACAACCAAGGTTCACCATCACCGAATAAGGATGCTAGGAACACAAATACCGGATTCCATATCAAGGACCCCTCATCCTCCAAACATGTCCACTTTCTTAACGTTGTCACTATTAAGCCTATCACTAAAAATGAAGTAGATAGTGAAGATAAGGATGAAATTAAGGAAGTTGAGGAGAGTAGGAAAAAAGAAGTAGAGGAAATAGATTATGGGGAGGACTACTTCAATAGGTTGCTTACTAAAGAAGAACGTGCATACCATAAGGATTTATTTGATGACCCCAAGACGCCATACTTCCTAGGTAATCCAATCATTAAGACGTGTGATCCACCTAACATCAACAAACCATGCAACATAGGTCACTTGCATGTTTGGAAAGCTTACATAGATCTTAAATCCTCCATAAACATCATGACTAGAACCTACTACAATCTAATAATGAAAAAGCAGCTTGGATTTAGGATATTTCCTGGCAAGGGATGGATAAGCAATTTTGTATGTAGAGTTAAGGGATTACATGTTTATGTAGGGAATTTAACCTACGTCACCGACTTCGTGATTGTTGAGGATATTCGTCCGGTAGTAGATGCATGCTTAACTCAAGCTGTTTTTGGAAAGTCGTTTGTTGAGGCCTCTAAAATGAATTATAACCCGTCTCTAGGGATAGTTAGCTTACCAAATGCCATATAAGATAGAGTAATACCGACTCTTGTCAAACATCGAGAAGGAGCATAAGCAAGTGGTCTACTATAGGAATGATGAGGATAGACGTAGAGGAGTAGACTATGTTATGGGTAGAATATTTGGTTTCTACAAGGAATGCTTGCAACTAGGTCCGGAATATAAGACTAAACCCGAGGAAGACCTAGAAACCGTGACCAACGATGAGGTCACGTGATAGAAGGACTTTGAGTCTAGCTACAAGACTCGTTAATAAAGAAAAGCGCTTCTTGGGAGGCAACCCAAACTTTATTTGTTTTGTTTGTTTGTTTGATTTTATTTGTTTCCGTATATATGTTTTATTTTTTTCTCTAATAATTCATGTTTCAAATTAAATTGTTGATGAGGTGAAAAGTGTACCCGTTTTAAGGGGTCATTTAAGCCCTAATTCGAGTTAACATGATCAAATATTGCCCTAAGTTGTTACTTTTGTCATTTTAGGTACTTTTGAGAAGAATTCTGGAAAACACATCATTTTAGGCGTTTTTGGAGCATAAAGTGAAGAAAACGACAAAGTCTCAAAAGAATGCTGGAAATCCTTCCTGACGGCATCAGAGTCACAAGGTGACGCCGTCAGCCAACCAAGACAAAGGAGTGGAATCTGACTATACGTGACGCCCTAAGAAGAAAATGTGATGTTTACACCTGACGGCGTCAGGTGTTAATATTCCTAGGCCGTCAGGTGTAAAGTTAAAGAGTGACGGCCCAGAGCAAATTTACAAGTGACGGCGTCAGAGATGAATCTAGGCCATTCGAGAACCCTAATGGCGGCGAGCTGACGGCGTCAGAGTGTTTAAGCTGACGCCGTCAGAGTGTATTTTCTATATATACTTTTCTATTTTTCATTCATTAGTGTGCAACTTTTGGGAACAAACCCTAGATGATTTTGACAGCTTTTTCAAGGGTTTTTCACCCTTGATTCTTCCATGTTCAATTAATAAGTCTCCATTCAAATTAATCAATATGTCTATGTGTTGGTTAATTATATCTTATGCTTGTCTTTCAATTAACATGCTAGGCTAGGTTTATCTTGTGTTTGCTTAGATCTAATGAAACCTAACTATTGATTATTGGTTGTTGGTGTGTTATTAATTGTATTGGATGAATGTTTATCGATGGTAGGCTTAAGAAAACATGAACCAATGCATACTAGGTTTTTATGGTTGTATTTAATGCATGAGCGAATTCTAATGATCCCATGTTAGGAGCTTCTAGCAGGCTCGACATAGGAGTGAAGTAGGAGCTTATAGAGTTGGGGAAGTACGTACGCCACCCCACGA
>LBNU01030583.1:65079-83446 GCA_014162995.1 Artemisia annua
GCCATATTGTACATGTAATTAATCAAGATCTTTAACTCGCCACCAGTAAAACATCCCTTATCCAACAAAACCGTATTTATCATATCCCCACACCTCATTACAACCCTTTTTGTAAAGCCCTCTTTGATAGTTTATCTTAGGTGCTTACGCCTAGTGGAGAAGGTTTTCGATCTCCCAAGCCTATGGTAATCTATTTGCTATGACAGGTAGTGAGAGATATTGTTCATTTTCATTTATGAGATATAATTCTATGACACCTGAGAGATGTGAGTATCTAAACACTACTTTTGAGGTGCTAGTGTGTAATCTCCGTGCTAATTATGATTAAAGTGGAATGATTATTTGTTGTAATTACTTTTATATTAGTGTTAAATGACCCCTAACTTGTATTTTGATTAGAATAAAAGCGCATTTGCTTGAGGACAAGCAAATCTCAAGTGTAAGGGTATTTGATAAGGCGAAAAGTGTACCGCTTTTGAGGGGTCATTTAAGCCCGAATTCATATTTNTGTGTAATAAAACTGAGATAAATACCTGTTAGGGCAATTTTAGTGCCAAAATTAAAATTTTTTACAACATTTAGGAGTGAAACTTTGGTCTTAATGAGCGTCTCATGGATAGGAGTTATATGACTAGCACAAAACCGTACCACTAAAAAAGTTTTCCACCCCAAATATGTGAGGTTCGCCCCTAGAATTTGTAGGAAAAGCATTTATGCTATGATGTGTGTACCGGTAGCACTTAGATTCTAGAACTTGCGTTAGGACCATTCCGAATCCACAAGTGAGACCACATTCGTGTAGTTAGATTTACTACATGATAAGAGGCATTAGGATTAACCCATTGTTTTACACCTGTGTTTTTGTTATAATTACTTTGGCTACATCGGTCAAGTAATTCTCCCACACCCTTGCGTTGTACTCATTTTTAGTAAACGATACCCTTAGTACACCCACCAGAGCCTATCCTTTTCGTTTCTAACTTTAAGCATTATACTTAAAGGAAGAATTTGTTACACCCCACTTAAATGTATTCCCAAATCGCCTTAGCCTACCTTGTATGCACTCACCTTTACGGCATTATTGTGACAACATTTGTTAAACCCTTAGTTAATTATCTAATTGATTACATGGTTGCTAAGTCGAGTCATATCCTTATACATATTATTTTGGGACGATTGGGACTCATGGGTAAAATACTAGTGTAATGGAGTAATGGGGAAGAACAACATTATTACCCCCATATGTGCTAAATATTTTAAAAGAACTCCAAGTGTTTCGATTATCTTAATTCGAGTCATTAGATTGTTTATTTGTAAAGTATGTAAAAGTTCAAGTGTAAGGGGAGAACCGAGGCCCCTATGATGTATTATTTTGGATGGTAGGGCAAGAGTGTATGAAAAAAAAAGAGAGAAAAAGAAAAGTAGAAAAAAACATACGGACTACCATCCCGTTTCTTTCTTTGTTTATTTTATGTTTTTATTAGTTTTTGATTAGCGTTAGTCGAGTCTAGTCTTGGGTTAGCAACGCCATATTGTACATGTAATTAATCAAGATCTTTAACTCACCACCAGTAAAACATCCCTTATCCAACAAAACCGTATTTATCATATCCCTACACCTCATTACAACCCTTTTTGTAAAGCCCTCTTTGATAGTTTATCTTAGGTGCTTACGCCTAGTGGAGAAGGTTTTCGATCCTNCAACGCCATATTGTACATGTAATTAATCAAGATCTTTAACTCACCACCAGTAAAACATCCCTTATCCAACAAAACCGTATTTATCATATCCCTACACCTCATTACAACCCTTTTTGTAAAGCCCTCTTTGATAGTTTATCTTAGGTGCTTACGCCTAGTGGAGAAGGTTTTCGATCCTTTCCCAAGCCTATGGTAATCTATTTGCTATGACAGGTAGTGAGAGATATTGTTCATTTTCATTTATGAGATATAATTCTATGACACCTGAGAGATGTGAGTATCTAAACCAGTGTTGCAAAAAAAGGTCTACAAGGCCGATTAATCGCCGATTAGGTGCTACAAGGCCACCGACCTTGCCGATTTATGTAACTGGGTCAAACAAATATGTCAACCATGGTCAACGGCGATCAACGACGGTCAATAGTGGTCAACTTGCCGAAAACCTATAAATCTTGCCGGAAGTACCCAAAACTCATTGTAAACGTATTTTAATCACTTATAGTAACTGTTTAAGTCTATTACAAGTTGTTTTTTAGAAAATACATTGCCGGAAATACATAAAACTCACCAGAATTACACAAACTTGCCGGAAATAACTAAAATTTGTCAGTAATGCCAATCCGATTAATCACCGATTAATCACGCCTAGACCGATTACAAGCTACAAGGTGGTCGACCGCCCGACTACCGATTCGCGATTTTTGCAACCTTGATCTAAACACTACTTGTGAGGTGCTAGTGTGTAATCTCCGTGCTAATTATGATTAAAGTGGAACGATTATTTGTTGTAATTACTTTTATATTAGTGTTAAATGACCCCTAACTTGTATTTTGATTAGAATAAAAGCGCATTTGCTTGAGGACAAGCAAATCTCAAGTGTAAGGGTATTTGATAAGGCGAAAAGTGTACCGCTTTTGAGGGGTCATTTAAGCCCGAATTCATATTTATTTGATCAAATATTGCCCTAAATTGTTCCTTTTGTCATTTTAGGTACTTTGGAGAGAAATTCTGGAAAAGGAAGCATTTTGGACGTTTTTTGAGCATAAAAGTGAAGAATTCGACAAAGTGTTAAAATCTGCTGGAATAGTACCATTGACGGCGTCAAGCTTGGATGTGACGCCGTCAAGCCTTGATAATCGAGAATGGATTTTGGGAGATTAAAGGGGGACGACGTCAAGAAGGCCATCAGGAAACCCTAAGCACGGCGAGGTGACGGCGTCAAGGCTACAACGTGACGCCGTCAGATCTGTTTTCCTAGACGAATTTTAGCAGCTTTTTCAAGGTTTTTTACCTTGAGATCTTCCATGTTACATTGAAGATAAGTTATCAATTAATCATTCAATATGTCTATGTGTTGTTTGATTCTATCTTGTTCTTGTCTTTTGTTTAACATGCTAGGCTAGGTTTTCTTTGTGTTTGCTTAGATCTAATAAAACCTAACTATTGATTATTAATTGAATGGTGTGTTATTGATTGTATTGGATGAATGTTTATCAATGTTAGGCTTAAGAAAACTGGCAGACTTCCAATTGGTAACATGCTTGAACGTCTTAAGAAACATGAACCAAGGTGTACTAAGGTTATTTGATTGTATTTAATGCATGAGCGAATTCTAGTGATCCCATGTTAGGAGCTTCTTAGCCGGCTCGACATAGGAGTGAAGTAAGAGCTCATAGAGTTGGGGAAGTCCTTACACACCCCCACGACTGGTATTAAGGAATACAATCCGTCATCCACGCAATTAATACACACTAATCAATTGGTAAAAGATAGTTAGGGAGTAAGGAAATCTAAGTAAACACACTTCTCTCCATATAGTTTTCACAAACATTTATTTTCTTGTTATTTTATTTTATTTGCATTAGTAGTTATTTGGGTTAGTTGAGTAGCAACTAATTCTTCCCACTCCTTCAAACCCGAGATTTTTACTTGCTTTTTAATATAAAAATACAAAAAGAATCTTCCCTCACCCCTAGACCTATTAGAGTAGTTTTTCAATCCTAACGACACTATTCCCCTAGAGAACAATCAATCCCCCGGTACATGCCACTACACTATACTACATCGGTCAGGTACACTGCCTGGTGGGGATTGCAAGCTTCTCAAGATCCCTCGAGAAGTAAAACCTTTTTGCGAGGGTGCAATCTCACGCATAATTCTTCCATTTCCATTTAGTTATATAGGTTTATCACACCCGAGAGATGAGAGTATCCAAACACTATTTGTGAGGTGCTAGTGTATGATTTCCGTGCTTGTTATGACTAGAGTGGAATAATTATTTGTTGTAATTACTTTTATATTAGTGTTAAATGTCTCCTAGCTCATATTTTGATTTGGAATAAAAGCGCATTTACTTGAGGACAAGCAAATCTCAAGTGTAATGGTATTTGATGAGGCGAAAAGTGTTACGCTTTTAGGGGGTCATTTAAGCCCTAATCCGTAATTATTTGCTCAAATATTGCCTGATGAGGCGAAAAGTATACCGCTTTTCGTAGGTCATTTAAGCCCTAAATCGTATTTATTTGATCAAATATCACCCTAAATCGTTCCTTTTGGCATTTTAGGTACTTTGGAGAGAAATTCTGGAAAAAAAAGCATTTTGGACGTTTTCGGAGCATACAAGTGAAGAATTCGACAAAGTGTCAAAATCTACTGGAACAGTACTCCAGACGGCGTCAAGACCACTCTTGACGGCGTCAGGCCTTGACGGGCCAAAACACAATTTTGGAGCTTAAAGGGGGACGGCGTCAAGAAGGCTATCAAGAAACCCTAACCACGGCGAGGTGACGGCGTCAAGATCACAACGTGACGCCGTCAGATCTGTTTTTCTATATATATTCACATAATTTTTATTCATTAGTGTGGAACTTTTTAGAGAGAAACCCTAGACGATTTTTGCAGCTTTTTTAAGGGTTTTATACCCTTGGATCTCTCATGTTACATTAAAGATAAGTAATCAATTAATCATTCAATATGTCTATGTGTTGTTTGATTCTATCTTACGCTTGTCTTTTGTTTAACATGCTAGGCTAAGTTTTCTTTGTGTTTGCTTAGATCTAACGAAACCTAACTATTAATTATTGATTGAATGGTGTGTTATTAATTGTATTGAATGGGTGATTATCGATGTTAGGCTTAAGAAAACTGGTAGACTTCCGGTTGGTAACATGCTTGAACGTCTTAAGAAACATGAACCAAGGTGTACTAAGGTTATTTTGATTGTATTTAATGCATGAGTGAATTCTAGTGATCCTATGTTAGGAGCTTCTTAGCCGGCTCGGCATAGGAGTGAAGTAGGATCTCATAGAGTTAGGGGAAGTCCGTACACACCCCTACGAATGGTAATAAGGAATACAATTCGTCATCCACGCAATTAATACACACTAATCAATCGGTAAAAGATAGTTAGGGAGTAAGGAAATCTAAGTAAACACACTTCTCTTCACTATAGTTTTCACAAACATTTATTTTCTTGTTATTTTATTTTATTTGCAATTGTAGTTATTTGGGTTAGTTGACTAGCAACTAATTCCGCCCACTCTTCCAAAACCCGAGATTTTTACTTGCTTTCCTAAAAATATAAAAATAAAAAAAGAATCTTCCCTCACCCCTAGACCTATTAGAATAGCTTTTCAATCCTAACGACACTATTCCCTGAGAGAACGATCAATCCCCTGAGAGGTAAAACCCTAAAAATATAAAAATAAAAAAAGAATCTTCCCACTACACTATACTACATCGGTCAGGTACACTGGCTGGTGGGGATTGCAAGCTTTTCAAGATCCCTTGAGAGGTAAAACCCTAGTGCGTGGTCGCAATCCCGCGCATCATTGCCTTAAATCGTTCCTTTTGTTATTTTAGGTACTTTGAAGAGGAAATTTGGAAAATGAAGCATTTTGGACGTTTTTGGAGCATAAAAGTGAAGAAAACGACAAAGTCTCAAAACCAAGCTGAAAACAGTACCTGACGGCATCACTCTTTTTCAAGGTGACGGCGTCACGCTTTGACAAAGAGGATAACTTTTACACTAGAAGCCCCAGAAAGATTTTGGAAGAATTACACGTGACGGCGTCACGTGTAAATGCGAGTAGGCCGTCATGTTATAGCTCAAAGGGAGACGGCCCAAAGACATTTAAAGGGGGACGGTGTCAAGAGTAGATCTGAGCAATCCGAGAGAGTTTTGGCGGTGAGGTGATGGCGTCACACTCTAAAACGTGACGTCGTCAGATTGTAAAATCTATATATATTCGTCTAATTTTCATTCATTAGGTGTGCAACTTTTGGGAGAACTTTAGGGATAAACCCTAGTTCGTAAAACACTGTATTTTCAGGGGTTTTTCACCCTTGAGACCTTGATGTTCAATTAAAGAAAAGTCTCCTTTCAAATCAATCAATATGTCTATGTGTTGTTTGATTATATCTTATGCTTTGATTTACTTTAACATGATAGGCTAGGTTTTTCTTGTGTTTGCTTGGATCTAATGAAACCTAGCTATTGATTACATGTTGTTGGTTTGTTTGTGATTGTTGTGGGTGGGTGAAGTCGATGTTAGGCTTAAGAAAACTGGCTAACCTCCTATACAGCAACTTGCTTGAACGTCTTAAGAAACATGAATCGGATGTGTACTACAATTGTATGGTTGTATTTAATGCATAAGCGAATTCTAGTGATCCCATGTTAAGAGCTTTTAGTCGGCTCGACATAGGAGTCAAGTAGGAGCTTATAGAGTTAGGGAAGATCGTACACGGCCCTACGAATGGTTTAAAGGAATACAAACCGTCATCCACACAATTACAACAAACCAATCAACCGGTAAAAGATAGCTAGGGAGTAAGGAAATCTAAGTAAACACATTTTTCTCTCATATAAGTTTCACAACAATTTTACTTTTTTTTGTAATTTTATTTTATTTGCAAAAGTAGTTATTTGGGTTAGTTGACTAGCAACTAATTCCGCCCACTCTTCCAAATACCCGAGATTTTACTTGCTTTTATAAAATATAAAAAATACAAAAAGAATCTTCCCTCAACCCTTAGAACTAAATTAGAGTAGTTTTCAATCCTAACGACACTATTACCTGAGAGAACGATCAATCCCCCGGTACTTGCCACTTCACTATACTACATCGGTCAGGTACACTGCCTGGTGGGGGTTGTAAGCTTCTCAAGATCCCTTGAGAGGTAAAACCTAATTGCGAAGGTTGCAAAACCCACGCATCAGGCACATACTGATACACATGTTTCTTCATTATTTATGTAGGTACAATATGGTGCTTGTCCCTTTTACGGGCATTGATAATCACAACAGATGTGTCATATTTGCTGCTGCCTTGTTAGCTAGTGAATCTGCCAAAAGATACATGTGGCTGTTGAAAAGGTTTAAAAAGATATTCGTTAAAGCTCCCAAGGTTGTTGTCACTTACCAAGATCCGGCTATGAAGATAGTTATTGAAAAGATACTCCCGGATAGCCGCCACCGTCTTTGTATGTGGCATATAATGTCAAAACTTACTACAAGGGTATTCTTTTGAAGTAAAACTTTAATTACAGTAATAGAAAGTTGGTTTTTTGTTCACGGTTGTTTTGAAAAAAAAAGTAAACACCTTTAAAAATTACTTGGTGAGTCCTAATCCTTCAGGGGTGTTTTGATAACCCACTTTGGTTACATGGTGTTTTAAAGATCATTTAGGATCAATAACATTTTATTTTCTGAAAGTTGGATGCGGATCAACAACTAAATGGTTGTTTGGTTGAATCACATATACACAACTAAATGGGTGTATGTGCTTTAATATGTATCTGTATATACTAGTTATTTATATATATACTGGTTCGGCACCACAACTAGTTATTTGTGCTTTAATATGTATCTGTATATACTAGTTATTTGTGCTTTTATCTGGTTTGGCACCACACTAGTTAAGTGCCAAATAATGGTTCGGCACCACATTAGTTAAGTGCCAAATAATGGCAACATAATGGCACCACACTAGTTAAGTGCCAAATAATGGTCTATAAAAGAACATGTAAACAATATATATAACCAATTTCATTTTATACTCCACAAGACATACTGGTTCTTTAATATGTATCTGTAAATTGTGTCTAGGTGAGGCCAGCATTATGCAGCGACACGGATTATAAAAGGCGTTTGTGTAGTATTATATGGACTGACAGGATTGAGCCCGAAGTGTTTGATGAGCAGTGGAACAAGATAATGACAGATTTTGAGCTTACTGAGCATAAATGGCTTCAAGATATGTTCGAAATGCGTTTAAACTGGATACCTGCCTATTTCAGGCATGAGCCGATGTCGGGTTTGATGCGCACGACATCGAGGTCCTAAAGTGAGAATCACCTTTTTGGTCAGCTGTTTAACCCACACTTGAGTTTGATCGAATTCCTTAGTCATTTTGATACTGCAATGGACTCCCAAAGATTTAAATATGGGAAGAATACACATGACTCAAAATACACGACACCTGACTTCAAAACTCACTTACAAGTAGAAAAGGAAGCCGCAGAACTGTATACACACACTGTCTTCTATGATGTTCAGGATGAGATATTTGTGTCATTGTTTCATTGTGATTCTCTTAGTGTTCACGAAGATGATACATCACTTACTTATATGATTCGCGATATTGAAGCTGATTACAAAATGATACATAGTGTATCTGTCAAAGCTAAATATGAGGTAACACTATCCGTATATTCGTTTATGTTGTACAAATATATCACTAATATGCCTAGTTTAAATCAAGGTTTCCTTTAACATGTAGGTCAAGTATGTGCCAGCTAGTTGTGACATCAAATGCTGCTGCTTAAAGTACGAGTGCTATGGGTTGCTGTGTTGCCATATTTTTTATGTTCTTAGGTTGTCCAAAGTGTTCCATTTCCCTAGAAAATATTTGCAGCGAAGATGGTCAAAGTATGCTCTGCCCAACAAGATTGTCACAAGGCCCGTGGACGTTGCAAGCTTGTCAAATACGATAGAATGTGGTAATGGTATTCTTAGGGAAATTTACGGCACTGTTGAAGATTCGGTTACCCATTTGGTCACTGATATTCAGAAGTTACACATTTACAAGGATGACCTTGATACATTACTAGAACAAGTGAAAATCAACATCCCAAATACCCCTGAAATGAGCAAGAAAGAATTGTATGCTGCTGCGCTTGGTGTCAAGGAACCTGAGACGGTTAACATTGTTGCCCCTGAATGTCGTAAAAAAGGATCTGTTTCTTTAAAGAGGCATCAAACACATGCCGAGATAGCTATGATTCAATCAAACAAGCCTCCACGTCATTGCAACTATTGTGACACCTATGGTTATCATGATTCTCGCAATTGTCCCAAAAAGAAAGCAGATTTGGATGAACAAATGGCCTAACCCAACCATGTTGAAGAATAATATTGGTTTACTGGTTTCTTGTTTTTTTTAACAATTTTAATAACTACTGGTTTATTGGTTATATCGGATTAAGCATTATTAATGGAATGCATTTTTCTTTATTTTTCCATCTGGTCTCACTATGTTTCATGTGCCATGAGTGATAAGTTCTTTGTAAATATAACCTGTGTTTCACAATTTGTAAATATAAGATTAACCTGGTTTTCAAGGGTGTTTGGGAAAACTTATTATCTTTTAATGTGTTCACAGAATGTATTATGTGCCATCAGTTTATATGTTACATTTCTTAGTTTTATATGCTTGAGATTGAATGCTTTTAATATGTATGATTATCTTCCCATTATACATGATATGATCGTTTAAAAAAAATCCCCCACCTTAATAGCCATTATCCCTAATCAATCTATATATACATCTTCTATTCACCATATCACAACATTCATAGCCATCTATTCAAGATGTATTCACTACACACTTCTTCCATTCAAGGTAAATAATATGTTTTGTGTTTAAACTTTTGTCGCTACATTCTTACATGAAAGCGGGTTCCTGATCTTTACATTTAATAAATGGAGTTCTTTTCCTTCTATCTTGTTAATTTTATAAGATACAGGTGGTGATTGTTGCATGTCGAGTAACCCAAAGATGTATATCGGTTTCATGAAAACCAACAAGCCAATGAGGCTATGTAGTTATTGTGGCAAGTATGGATACCATGATGCAAGGAACTGCCCTGAAAAGAAAAAAAGTATAGGAAAAGCCGTGTACCAGGCTCTCTACAAGGAAACTTACGCGTTCGACGATGAGTAGTTACTTTAGCTTGAACCATTTACGTTCTCGTTAGCCTTTAACGGTCTTCTTGATTAGTATTTGGACTTGAAGTGTGTGGTTTGATTTTCAGTTATATCGTATCTTTTTTCTGCATTTTTTTTGGCATTTGACTTGCGTATCATATTTTTAACTTTTTAAATATGTTCATGCTTATTTACATATTCAGTTTAAATTACTTATTACACTTGTTTTATTCTCCATATTAACTGCATATGCATGTTACCGTAATTACATTAACACATATACATGGATACATAGCACAAGTTATATGGGTGTTTGTTTCCGCACATCAATAAGTTAGAAGGCTTTTTCAATCATCACAGATACACGTTTAATATCATTTTGAAAGCATGTTTGTATCCAAGTATGATTATACCATGTTCGAAGCATTATTTTTGCCTGCAACTTACTTGTACATGACCTGGTTATAACCTAGTAAACTATACTCAGGCATCTAATATAGTACCATACAACAATATATTGCCACAGAAATAAAAATACTTAATTTAGATAACACCTTCTTAGAAGATACACATCAGTTTAGCTTTCTGTGTACCAAAGCCCACATTTGTTCGGACTTGGTGCTACAACAACCCTTACGAAACAAAATCTTAAAACTAAATGCACTACCGTTTCATAAGACCAGTCTTTAACTAACTAAGACGCATTATTCAAAAAAATAAGTTCAAAGACCCACATTTGTTCGGACTTGTGTACCAAAGCCCCTTCAAAATAGACACACTACATCATACCCCTAACACGCCTCTTGCATGTTTCAAATGAAGCAGCCTCTAATCTTTGACTTTCTTCTATCGGCAGTAATCTGTGCGCTTCTGCTTCAGATTCAAAAATAGCTTTCTTCTCGTTTATGTCACACAAGAGTAGTTTTGCAGCATACTTCTTACAGAGTTCGTCTAATTGATGTTGTTGATCCTTCCCCTCTCTTCTAAATTAACAAAGGTCATCATACTCCCCGCCGAATTGGTATGTCTCCATGTGTCGCATCGCAATGACCCCACAGTCAACTACGTTATTCTTAGTCATACATCTAAAACGCAAGAGCTGACGGTCAGCATTCCTTAGAAACCCCTGTGCTGGATGACCATCATTTAAAAGGAAGTCTTCAAACCTCGTGACCTGTTGTATTGATTAACGAACAAGGTAGTTAGTTTACAACACTATTAGTTCGGCATACTTTATTACTATATAAACATACCAGAAAATCAACTAGACCACCGTATCTCTTTGACACATTTTCACTCCCTAAAAGCATATTATCCAGGATATGTATCTCCTTCCTTTTTAGATGCACACATACAACGAAAAAGTGACCAGCTTAAATTATTGGGAAGAACACCTATCATAGTCAAATATACACATATAGTATTGTTAGTTTTTTTATAACAGTCACATAGTTATTACAATCAGATGTTCAGGGCGTGAATATTACCAAATCCACATTAGCCAAGCTTCCATACACCGTCATGCGCAAAATTCCCATCATGCCTTTAATAAATTTATCTACTAACACCTTGACATCCAAATTTTTATCGGCCAAACTCTGTACATCCCATTCACGCTGTTACCATGTACTTTTTATATTAGTGACTGTTTAACAATATAATAAGAAGCTGAAAACAAGGTTACCGTATTATTAATATGTACCATTCTCCTAATGTGTTCTATAATACGTACCATGAGCGACGTATCACAAAACACCTTGCACATAAGCTTCTTCAGATCACGGTACTTCTCCGCATGATTTAGGACCTTTGTGAACATGTCTACCGCCTCACTAGATATCTCTATCCCCAGGCACAAGCTCTCAAACATGATCCTCGGTGCATACGCATAGTAAGTTTGGAACAGGATGTCCCTATAACACAAATATCATTACATTATCAAAATAATTTACCAGCTTATAAGTAACGATTATTACTAACACACTTTTACTTACGTTTATGAGAATCGACCACTGAACAAACAATCACTAACTCTTTTGTCGTGCCCCCCTAAGCCAACAACCAAAGAACATGCCCTTCTTACCCACGGGGAGCATAAGATTTCCGCTGGTCTGCCATTACGTTTAGGCCTTACCTTTGTATCCTTTGGGATTATGGTCTGTAAGGGTACTACATCACAAATGGTGTACGGTGTAATTGAACTATTAGACACATTTCCCGACACACCTGATTCTTGTCTATCAACTATCAACTTCTCAGGAGTAAAACAATCGAAATGTGGTAGATCTTGCGAATCATAAAGAGAAAAGGATTCCAGCAGCTCTTCTGCTTCAGCAAAGCAATTATCAACGCCTGACACATCTACACTTCTCCCCTGTGTGGCAGGTGGTTTTTTTATGTTTAAATCGAATTTTGAAACATTGACCTGATCACTTCTTAACTTACTCTCTTTCTTAATTCTTTCCGCTGACACCTGTTCACTATATGCTACATAAGCAGATGGTATCCCATAAAACTGTGTAAACGGGAATGGCTCATCCTCTTCCTTGAAACTCCAAGTCTTTGGTACAACCTTTTCCGGTGTACAATATCCCCCATCATTTGCTTCCTCAGTTGGTTTCTTACATTCATTTGCAGGCTCACTAAAGACACGTGAACGAAACAAAACATCTCGTACCTCCTTCATTTGAATAAGTCCTGCATCAGTTGGATTTTGTTCAAGTGCCGCTGCCTCATACTATTTATAATTTCCTGATTACATCACAAAATCAAATGACACCTCAGCCTTTAATTTTATGTACCATACTTACATTATAGACAAAATACATAATAGTATATTTACGTTACAACACAAAATAAAAAAACCTTCATGTGCCATTCAAATTCCACTTTTAAACAGCACTAACATATGTATACGTGTATTAACGATAACTTTTTTAAACCTCAAACATCTGCATAGTGGTCTCAGATTAGCAGTACATCAACGGGTGGGTTTACTTTAAACAACATACAATGATACCAATTCTTATGTTTTAACTAACCATTTTTCATGTTACACTGGGTGGCTTTTCTTTAAATAACATACAACGATACCAATTTTTTGTTTTAACTAACCAATTTCATTTTATACTACACAATACATTTACATACGTTATACAAATAACTTTTAACAACTATTTATAATTACCTCAACAGTCTTTGTAGTAAACCTATCTTCTTCTAGTTTGTTGAAAACGTCCACTATCTAATTGTTCACCAATGGCATCTGGACATCCCCATTTCCACTTCTTTGGCGCAACGATTCGGCATACACATCCTGTGGCATCATTACATATTTCAATACACAACAACAAAAATTTTTAAACAAAATTTTTTACTGATACATTAACTTGAATAACATACCAATAGAACGATCACCGGCCCGCAATAATGAGAAGTCCTAATCCAGCTTTTTTTTGTTCTAACGAGACACTGAAGAACATAGCTACACCAATCAAATCCAGGGATATCGTTCTCATCCTAGATACAGTTAAAAAACCTTAAGTTCACTGTAGCGTTCTTGTTTGATTCTCCAATTGATGTGAAGTAGAGAACCAAAAAATTGAGCTTAAACATCCATCCTCCAGCTTGTTGGGTGTATATCTGTTTCTCGACAGGGATATGTTTATACCTTGTCGTACTTTCAAACTGCTTCTTCCATTCAACAACAAGGGGGTGTCGGAAATCCGCTTTATCAACTGCTTCCACAGGTACATTCCCCATTGGTATCCCAAGCACATCCCTAATCGTCTCCCTCGTAATACTTATCTCCTTACCATCCACATTCAGTACGCATCTATCCTCATCGAAGTTACCTAACAGCCAATAACTTAACCTAGTTGGTACATCCTTAAGACTAAACCCAAGCACAGCTCCAAACCTCATCTCGTTAACATCTTCTCTCTGTTTTGGGGAAAGATTTGGTAGTAGACGATGCAACGACCATAACGATATCCGTTGATGGATCCGATCTACATCAGGTACCTTGCAACCAATACCTTTTTCATCCTTATTCTTCGCTACAGCCTCACCAACCAACTTACTCTTGCGAATTCGCTTCCTCACCCCGACCACATTATAAACATCTTCCTCATCATCCTTATCCTCATCAACTAGACCCTTTTTTACACTTTTTTTTATTCAAACCTAGTTTTCGTTTACCAGCAGTCTTTTTCCCAACTTGCTCCTTTGAAAAAATAAAGAATTTACTTCTCATCCGATTTCCTTTCTTGACTACACTCCCTTTAATAACTTTTTTCTGATCCCCACCAACTGAAGGTAGAAACACATCCCCTTCCAGACTACCCACAGGACGTGTCTTGAAAGGTACACTTTTTGTTCGTGTCCTCCTATTACCTCCAGGAAAACCAGTCCCTGTATCATGTACATCAAAAATATGCATAAGTTATAACAATACAAATCCTAGTTGGTTGAAACAAATGTATTCAAATCACTAAAAAAATGCATTTTAAATCGGCTCTGCATAATGTACGCATGTATCCTTTACTTAATGTACTTACTTTCCAATAACTACATCACATACCGTAACACCTACTGACTCACATATACACATCATGCATATTTTGTGTTTGTTTCAGCACATACACATTCAAAGATACACAGATACATTCGTATAAGACCACATACACAGATCATTCCAGATATATTCCAGCTGACATATAAGACCAGATAAACAGATCATTCCAGATATATGGGTGCATGGATACATGGATACAGCACAAGTTATATGGGTACACAGGTACATAGCATAGTACATAGATACTTTATTATTAAGCTTTGAATGATTAATAGATGGGCTAAGCATAGTACATCATCTTAAAAACATGGGCTGAGCATAGTACATCATCTTAAATTATCATATGTGAATATGTGACTTACATTCCTATACAATGATACATTCCAGTTGACATGGGTATACATTTATACCTGGAAACATTCCTATACAATAAGTACATTCCAGTTGACATAAAAGATCAGATAGCAACTTACATACCATAAGATATACTGATTCACATATACACACCAATTTACACATGAGTTATGTCTGTGTTTGGTTCAGAANCCCATCTCGTTAACATCTTCTCTCTGTTTTGGGGAAAGATTTGGTAGTAGACGATGCAACGACCATAACGATATCCGTTGATGGATCCGATCTACATCAGGTACCTTGCAACCAATACCTTTTTCATCCTTATTCTTTGCTACAGCCTCACCAACCAACTTACTCTTGCGAATTCGCTTCCTCACCCCGACCACATTATAAACATCTTCCTCATCATCCTTATCCTCATCAACTAGACCCTTTTTTACACTTTTTTTTATTCAAACCTAGTTTTCGTTTACCAGCAGTCTTTTTCCCAACTTGCTCCTTTGAAAAAATAAAGAATTTACTTCTCATCCGATTTCCTTTCTTGACTACACTCCCTTTAACAACTTTTTCTGATCCCCACCAACTGAAGGTAGAAACACATCCCCTTCCAGACTACCCACAAGACGTGTCTTGAAAGGTACACTTTTTGTTCGTGTCCTCCTATTACCTCCAGGAAAACCAGTCCCTGTATCATGTACATAAAAAATATGCATAAGTTATAAGAATACAAATCCTAGTTGGTTGAAACAAATGTATTCAAATCACTAAAAAAATGCATTTTAAATCGGCTCCGCATAATGTACGCATGTATCCTTTACTTAATGTACTTACTTTCCAATAACTACATCACATACCGTAACACCTACTGACTCACATATACACATCATGCATATTTTGTGTTTGTTTCAGCACATACACATTCAAAGATACACAGATACATTCATATAAGACCATATACACAGATCATTCCAGATATATTCCATCTGACATATAAGACCAGATAAATGGGTGCATGGATACATGGATACATAGCACAAGTTATATGGGTACACAGGTACATAGCATAGTACATAGATACTTTATTATTAAGCTTTGAATGATTAATAGATGGGCTAAGCATAGTACATCATCTTAAAAACATGGGCTGAGCATAGTACATCATCTTAAATTATCATATGTGAATATGTGACTCACATTCCTATACAATGATACATTCCAGTTGACATGGGTATACATTTATACCTGGAAACATTCCTATACAATAAGTACATTCCAGTTGACATAAAAGATCAGATAGCAACTTACATACCATAAGACATACTGATTCACATATACACACCAATTTACACATGAGTTATGTCTGTGTTTGGTTCAGGACCTCGATAACTTTATATGGGTCTTTGATTAATAAATGGATACACAGATACAATTCAGGGCTACAATACGATACATTCTCGTTGACGTATGAAACTACCAGATGGAAACATAGACATAACTCATGTGTAAACTTGGACACAGAAGATTTATCGGTGTTTATACGGGTGTTTGGTTCACCATAACTATAAGCTGTATCGATGTTTATTTCAATCACATATACACAGACACATTCCAAGCAACATATTCCATACATACATTCCAATCCTTGTTACGACATTCAAGGAAATCACATACCAGATCACATCCTATTTTGAGGTACACAGATACACACCACATATAAGCTATATGAGTGTTTTTTTCCAGCATAACTATAACCTATATGAGTGTTTGGTTCATCCATTTATACGTAGATACATTCCAATACCATATACATAGATACGTTCCGGTAAAATACGATACCTTCCAGTTGGTTCATTCACATACACGATAAATGGGTATTTGGTTCAACATATATATAAGCTATATGGGTGTTTGGTTCATTCACATACACACAGATATAATCCAATCAACAGATATGCATACACATTTCACAACCAATATATAAGTGTGTTTGGTTCAGCAAAAGTAAAAAGTTATATGGGTGTTTGGTTCATCCAAAAATAAAACTTAAATGTGTGCTTGGTTCACAGCCATAAGGTACACGGATACATATCAAACACATAAACATTCCATGAAACACCAACAACACACAAATAAACTGACAAGATCAATAACCAAAAAAACATAAATATTTACCCAGAAACAAAAACAATATTGTTGCAATTAAAGAAAGTAATACCTGATACATTATCATTTTCTTGATCACTAGTTAGATCAATGGTTCCAACACCTAGTCCATCCTTTTCTGACATTTGATCAATTAACCTAGTACTTCTTCGAACTTCAAAATCAACAGGCAAATGTGCGTTTTTCTTTAGTATACGCTTACACAATACACTAAACATTAGAGTTTAAAGATCAAATGATGGATCACTTACCTCTTAGAATTGGCGGTATATAACCCATGCCGTTGTTTTCTTCTATGTTAGTCATGGTTTTATAACCCTATGTTATAATCAGTTGCTACACGATCAAAATCCCCAAATTGTTGCCGAGTATAATTCTTGATGATATGATTTTAATTGCCGAGTATAATTCTTGATGATATGATTATAATTGTCCAAAAGCTTGAATAGTGGGATTTAATGTAACTGATGAGTGTTTTCTACTTCTTTGACTTTAAGTCTAATCATGTTTTTTATGTTCTTAGGTTGTCCAAAGTGTTCCATTTCCCTAGAAAATATTTGCAGCGAAGATGGTCAAAGTATGCTCTGCCCAACAAGATTGTCACAAGGCCCGTGGACGTTGCAAGCTTGTCAAATCCGATAGAATGTGGTAATGGTGTTCTTAGGGAAATTTACGGCACTGTTGAAGATTCGGTTACCCATTTGGTCACTGATATTCAGAAGTTACACATTTACAAGGATGACCTTGATACATTACTAGATCAAGTGAAAATCAACATCCCAAATACCCCTGAAATGAGCAAGAAAGAATTGTATGCTGCTGCGCTTGGTGTCAAGGAACCTGAGACGGTTAACATTGTTTCCCCTGAATGTCGTAAAAAGGATCTGTTTCTTTAAAGAGGCATCAAACACAGGCCGAGATAGCTATGATTCAATCAAACAAGCCTCCACGTCATTGCAACTATTGTGACACCTATGGTTATCATGATTCTCAGAATTGTCCCAAAAAGAAAGCAGATTTGGATGAACAAATGGCCTAACCCAACCACGTTGAAGAATAATATTGGTTTACTGGTTTCTTGTTTTTTTTTAACAATTTTAATAACTACTGGTTTATTGGTTATGTCGTGTCACACCCTGAATTTACCTGTTATATGGCAGCGGAATGGAATACCTGGGTGTAACGAACAGGGCATCTCATACAAGGTTATAGTGAACGACCTAAAGTGTCGTTTTGAAAATACATCGTTTGATCATTAAAACATTCAGAGTTTACAAAATAGGTCCCATAATGGTGTTACAAGTTCATGAAAAATAGTTCAACTTGATCAAACGTTACATAAGTGCATAAAATGAAAGGTAAG
>LBNU01030584.1:1141-11174 GCA_014162995.1 Artemisia annua
CATTTGCTTGAGGACAAGCAAATCTCAAGTGTAAGGGTATTTGATGAGACGAAAAGTGTTACGCTTTTAGGGGGTCATTTAAGCCCTAATTCGTATAAATGTGATCAAATATTGCCCTAAATCGTTCCTTTTGTCATTCTAGGTACTTTTGAGAGGAATTCTAGAAAACATGCATATTTGGACGTTTTTTGAGCATAAAAGTGAAGAAAATGACAAAGTCTCAAAAGAAGCTGGAATTACTACCTGACGGCGTCAGAGTCACAAGGTGACGCCGTCAGCAAACGTTGACAAAGGAGTGGAAACCATTTTACAAATGACGGGCCAGAAAGATTTGGGAATTTTACACCTGACGCCGTCAGGTGTTATATGGTGTAGGCCGTCAGGTTATAATTTAAAGAGTGACGGCCCAGAAGGAAACAAAGAGTGACGGCGTCAGAAGTGGATTTAGGCCATCCGAGAAACCTAATGGCGGCAGGCTGACGGCGTCAGACCCTATAACCTGATGCCGTCAGAATGTAAAATATGTATATAGTTTTCTATTTTTCATTCATTAATTGTGGAACTTTGTGGAGAACTTTTGGCACCAAACCCTAGACGAATTTTCTGTACTTTTTAGGGTTTCCAACCCTTGGAACCCTCATGCTTAATTAAAGATAAGTCTTCACTTCAATTCAATCAATATGTCTATGTGTTGGTTGATTATCTCTTTTGCTTGTCTTTTAATTAACATGTGTAGCTAAATTATCTTTGTGTTTGCTTAGATCTAATGAAACCTAACTATTAATTATTGGTTAATTGATGTGTTGTTATTTGTTGGGATGATTGTTCCATCAATGTTAGGCTCAAGAAAACTAGCCAACCTCCTTTATGGTAACGTGCTTGAACGTCTTGGGAAACATGTAGCCAAGGCATACTAGGCTATTAAGGTAGTATTTAACGGCATGAGCCACTGTTTACAATCCCTATGGTTGTGCCGTGCATGGCATAGGAGGAGATAAGAGCTCATAGAATTGGAGAGATATGTATGCCACTCCATGAGTTATTAGGAATACACCCTTCATCCACACAAGTAACATACATATCAATTAACCGGTAAAAGATAGTTAGGGAGTAATGAAGTCTAAGTAAACACAACTTTTCTCCATATAGTTTCCACAACCACAATAGTTTAGTTATTTTATTTTCTTTTGCAATTGTAGTAATTTTGGGTCAGTTGACTAGCAACTAATTCCGCCCACTCCTTCAAAACCGAGATTTTACTTGCTTTTCATAAAAATATTAAAATGCAAAAAGAATCTTCCTTCACCCTTAGACCTATTAGAGTAGTTTTTCTGTCCTAACGAACACTATTCCCTGTGAGAGAACAATCAATCCCCCGTACTTACCACTATCCTATACTACATCAGTCAGGTACACTGCCTGGTGGGGTTGTAAGCCTCTTGAGATCCCTTGAGAGGTAAAACCTATTGTAAGGTCACAAAACCACGCATCAATGTTCCATTACACCCTTACACCTTAGCCTACCCTGTAGATTGAAATCCGTAGTTAGTTACTTTTGGCAAAGTGTGTTTCCTTACATTACCTATGTTCGCGTGCGTAATTCATTATCTTTGGTTAGGTCGGGAAATTGCACAATGAAATTGGAGTGAAAGTACATATTGTATATTTTTAGTTTATTTTTCGTGTGTTTACTACTTTCACTATTACAGTTATTTCTGAAAGTTATGAAAAGTATAGAAAATTATCCGGAAAAATCGTGATAGAAAAAGTTGTGAAATTTTACACAGTGAAAAAAAAATAAAAAATAAAAAAATAATAAAAAAAAGAGAAGAAGTTGGAAGTTTGTTTTAACCAACTTATGTAAAGTTTTGTAAAGTGGGATATATTACCACTATTTGTTGTTGTGTATTATATTTATGGATTGAATGGGAGTTGGCCGTTACGGGAACGCCAACTAAGGTTATTCTTTGTTTAAGATTTTATTGAGTATAATTCGTGTCTACCTAAAGCGTGAGTTACATGAGTCAAAAGCGTGAGTTATTCAATGATATGAGTCTTATTCATGGGATGGTTGGGAGAGTAATTAACCACACTTAGGATTTTAATCTATTTGTTTTGTTTATTTTTTATTTTACACCAATTTATATCCCAAATATTATCCATACCCTATATCATTCTTCATCCAAACCTTTGATTTATCTGAGATTTGGGATTTGAGCAATCTTAAGTATCGTAGTCGTGGATTTGATTATGTATTTATGATTTTGTCGCCCTTTTTGATATAATATTATTGGTGAAGATTAATTGGTCCTATCTTTAGCCTATTCGAGTTAAGGAATTGAGCAATTGCGGGTATCGTGGTCGTGGATTCGATCATGTATTCGTAATTTTGTCGCCTTTTCTGGAATATGAGATCGATAAAGATTAAAAAGGATGATCAACCTTAACCAACTAACCCTTTTTACCGCTTTAGACTTGTTACTCCTTGGCTTTAGTGGGGGAGATGCGTATACTTGTCAAGCTTATGATAGAATATTCGTCACAACTAGCAACTAAACGATTTAGAATTGTTTTATATTGAAAAATTATTTTGTTTCTACTTCGTTAAGTGGTTGGTTGTGTGATTATGATGAAACGAATACGTGCTTAATTATTAAAAACAAATCCTAATACCTTTTAGGATACATTTTTATAAGATTAAATCTAAGGTTTACTTGGGGACAAGTAAAGTTCAAGTGGGGGGATATTTGATGAACTCAAATAAGTACATTTTATCATCATTATTTATCCTATTTATTTAACTTGTTTTACTTTATTATGTATGTGAATCAGTGCTTTAATGTTTACTTTAGTGATTCTCAGGTAAAAACAGGTAAAAGGTGAAACTTGACGATTTTGGACTAATTATGGAGCAAAATGAGCAAGATGTCAAAAGTCTACTGAAACCCAGAAGATGCGCCGTATCTCACTCAACAGATACGCTGCAATATCATACTTAGATAAATTCGAAGACCATTGCCTGACTTTCAAGAATGCGCCGCATGGAATTATACCAAGCGCCGCATATGAAACTTTGGTCAAAGAAGAAGATCAAGCTCGTTCTACTCCAGATACGCCGCATTATACAATTGACATATGGCGTATCACTATCAAGACTTCACCGGAAATAATCCAAGACAACTGAAGGAAATGCGCCGCATAAAGATTCAAGTTACGCCGCATCTGAAGGCGGTGTATGAATATTCCAGAATATAATAAGCTTGGACCCCACGCGAAGTTAAGTCAATGCGCCGCATCTACCAATTACATGCGCCGCATCGAACCCTCAGACAGAAACTATAAATACCCCAAGACCTAGATGAATTTTGTGTGCACCATAACCCTAAGGAGTCGAATTCAGACGAACAAGCAACACAAGACACGCCCCAAACGAAGATATTAGAGCTGTAAGAAGGTCCTGCATGTATTCAATTCATTAAGTAGTTTTGTTTTATTGTAATAGTAAGCTTTAATTCATCAGGATAGATGGCCGGTAGTTTGTGAGTACGCAAAATCGAATGCCCGACTTAAAATTGCTTTCCCATCAATTAAAGTTTATATGTTTGATGTCTTTGGTGAATTTATATTAGTGCATTGATAACCTCTGTGTCTAGCTGAGCACTGCTTGGGCTGCCATACCCCTTCCTCGCCTATTTAATGCGATGTCTTTGGATAAGTAGGATAGTCATAAGTAATCATTAAGGGTTTACTCGCCGATATAATGAAACCAACAAGAAAGATTTAACTATATACACTTCATATAAAACTAGCAATAAAACAAGTGACAAGCTGCTTAATTATCAGGACAGGTCTTCTTATTGTCTCTATTATCTATCTGTGTACGTGTATGCTATTCGGTGATTCGTGCTCATTAGTATTTACTGTTTAATTTAATAACCAAACTGTGCCAGTCTCTCATGCTGAAACCCTCTTTCGTTAGATTAGACTGTAAAACTAACTTAGATATTAAAATACTGATTAGGATAATTAGATAATACGTTCCACTCTTAGTGATCGACACTCTGCTTACCATTATATACAAACTGACCGGGTACACTGCTTGTTAAGTGTGTGTGTTATTGATAAGTCGGCTAAATATAAATGTAAAACTTGAGAAGGCATTAACACTGCTAAACCACAACGACACATCACGCGCATCAGACGCACAAGTTCTATTTCAGCCATCATCTTGTTCCTTTGAACGACAATATCAAGCAACTCTTGATATGCCACAAACAGATCTTTGGCATACTTGACATCACGCTCCGTCTCCCTAGCAAAAAACACCATCATCTGGTATGGTAACTCGGTTGAGTTAGCAGCCGCTGCAAGTTCCTCAAGAATACAAATTGAGACATTCTTTTGCAAATTTGATTCAAAAAAGTTTTACTGTGTTGGTTTACTGGATGAATGAGGAAGTTACTTGGGGTATAGGCTATAAATAGGCGTGGTAAGTACATGTGAAAATGTGTTTTAGTCGTGTTTTGGGTAATAAATGATAAACGTTTGGGTTACCAACATACACATCCCAAAATTGCCTAGTTTTTTGGCTTCCATTAGATTTGATAACATGTTATGCAACCATTGAACCTAGTTAAGATTACATAACCGATACATAAACATTAATAAAGTAAACATAGTTATAATTTTCCACTAAAAGACCATAGCAGAATCATAACAATTTATTGACCTAAACATAAAAGCATAACCATTATTTAGCATCATCCTTGGGATTCTTGTCAGCATGATCTTTGGGTTTCTTGTCAGCATCAACCTTGGGTTTTTTGTCAGCCATCAGCCTTCGCCTCTTGATTGATCTTCCTTGGTCTTCAAACTTGTCCTTTGCAAGCACTCCATCTTGCCCAACTCCATTTTTTTCAAGCACTTGAACTGGCTCATCTCCTTGTTTAGCAACCTTTTTGTCCTTAATCACATCTCCTTCAACAACTAGCATACATCCCTCATTTCCAACTACTAGAGCACACTAATCATCTGGTATCACAGCCACATCACAAACTCTTTGTTCACCATCTCCAACTACCTCAGCACACTACTCATCTAGAATCATATCCTCATCACGAACTCTTTGTTCACCATCATCACCATCAACACCATCAACATCCAAAATTGCAAACCTTTCTTCACCAACGACCACAAGTGGAACCAAACTCAAACTAATTGGTTCAACAAAAATAGCATACACCTCTGTTCCTTCTCCAGCTGCAACTACGTCATCAAGTTCATCCAATTCTTGATCTATTTCAGCAAACGTGTCACTAATCTCTTGAGGCTCTTCAGGCTCTTGAGGCTCTTCANGCAAACCTTTCTTCACCAACGACCACAAGTGGAACCAAACTCAAACTAATTGGTTCAACAAAAATAGCATACACCTCTGTTCCTTCTCCAGCTGCAACTACGTCATCAAGTTCATCCAATTCTTGATCTATTTCAGCAAACGTGTCACTAATCTCTTGAGGCTCTTCAGGCTCTTGAGGCTCTTCAATCGCATGCATCCCTTCAGGTTCAGGAACATCAACTAAATGGTATAGATCATCAGTCCAGTCAACATCTTTTCCTTGATCCAACTCTTCATCACTAATCCATGTGTGAAGATCTCCTTCCTTTCCACTAATAGTGCAACCATCACTTGTGTCATCATAATAAGCATCATCAAAATCGAGCACATCTGTGGACTCCAGGGAATCCTCACTTGAATCCTCCACCATAAACTCTTGGTCAATCTCTTCCAATAATCTCCTGAATTAAAACTCATCACTCAGCCTCTTTGAATGATTTGCAATCATTTTTCCAGCACAAAATGTTGGTGGGAAGCCATTGTCAGAATCAGAGTCATAAATAGGTCCAGCCTTATTCGGTTGGCTTGTCTCATGCCACTCTTTATGCCACTCTAACAATAGTAGTTTCCCAGTGTTTCCAGTCTCACCATCAACATCCTTTCCAACATCATCATTCACATCATGATCCATAATTTCTTCTATCACTACACCCTTGCCCTTACTCATCATTCGCTCCATCATCTCACACTCTACCACTAAAACACCGGTTTCAATATACAACTCCAATTGTGTAAATATAGGAACATACTCCACAAGTCTCCTCACATCTTCCTCAGACTTTAGTGGTAGCAAACCATCATCCAATGACTCATCTGGTATCTTAAAGTGAGTAAACACAAGGGTACGATCCGTGTAACCTAAATCCTCTAACATTTCGCCCAATAACCCCATGGAGAAAATGTCACAGTGAACTCCGTCAAACCAATCTGTATCTCCAAAAAGATATCTTCTCCCTGGTGTTGAGGTAAATTCACCATTGTGATGGATTTGTAAAGTAAACATTTTTTCATTCAACGCTGTGTAACACATACAAAAACATCACTAACTTTGAATAACAATAACAACTTTAAATGGAAAACATGAAAATGGAACAGAATATGCTTACCATACAGGAATCCTAAATCACGTATCGGGGTACTGCGTGCACGATTTTGCCAAAGCTTAACCATTCTCAAGATCTTTACTTGTGAAATTAATTTTCTCCTTGGAAGAAATTGAGCCACNACATCACTAACTTCGAATAACAATAACAACTTTAAATGGAAAACATGAAAATGGAACAGAATATGCTTACCATACAGGAATCCTAAATCACGTATCGGGGTACTGCGTGCACGATTTTGCCAAAGCTTAACCATTCTCAAGATCTTTACTTGTGAAATTAATTTTCTCCTTGGAAGAAATTGAGCCACATATATAAAGTATTGCTCTAAAGGACTGAATTTGTAAAACAAAACACTGGCAATTGAAGTTATTGGTGGGAAAGGGATAAAAAGACGATACTACCCTCATGGACGTGGCACTTAACGGTAAACTAACGGAAAATGGCTCTCGGTGGCTTTTTTGCACTTTTACGTAACGTTAGTGGTTTTTTTGCGCTACTTTTCGTCCCGATCCCATTTCTGCGATTTCACGGAACATTAGTGACCATTTTTGCATTTTACCCAAAATTTAAAATCTCACCCATAATCTTTTATACAGGGAATATATTGGCGACAATTGAATTGTAGCCAATTCTTTACAATTTGTGTTACAAATTGTGGGTCCTGAGTCATTTTGTGGGTCCTGTCTTCTTTCTGTGGGTCTTTGATTCAATTTCTTGTGTATTTTTGTGAAGGATTGTAGTCAATTAGCTACAATAATTGGGCGGCATCACAAAAAACATCTTCATTTGATACAACCCATCTAAACACACACACCATTCTCTCTCTAGATCCCCAAAGTAAACGCGAAACCAAAAATCAAAACCAACATCAAATTAAAGTTTAATTATAATTAGAAAATTGATATCCATAAATCAAGATCGAAACTTCAGGTGAACGAACGATTTTGGTTTTGAAGTTGCTTTTTGAAGCTTATCTCGGATTTGTTGACAAAGGTGAACGAACAAGTTTTTATTTGCACGCAGGTCCTCTTTTGATTTTACTGTTTATGATTCATTAATTATTCACTCTATGCTATAGTTTTTAAGGTATTTTGCAACATCTAGTTTAGATAATTTCACAATTGTTTTTATGAAATAAAATTGTTATTGTTAAAGAAATGTGTGTTTCTGTTGAAGAAGGTGAACGAACAATTTTGGTTTTGAAGCTACTGATTCAAGCGTATTTTAGATATATGTTGAAAAAGATGAATGAACAAGATTGGCATAAGGTGAACGAACAAGATGTTATTTGCAATAAGGTACTCTTTTGATTTTATTGTTTATGATTCATTAATCATTCACTTTATGATTTAGTTTTAATAGTTTATTTTTTTAGATATGATAATGCACGGTTCGACATATTGTAGTAGATGATATTTTTTGTTAATAAAATTGATATAGCATATAAATTTTGAAATAGGTTATGATAATGCAAGAAAGTTTGAATTGTAAATAATAGGTCATGATAATGCAGGAAAGTTTGAATTGATGTAACTTGTTTATAAAACGCCCATTAATTATATGTAACAAACTTCCTTAATTTTTGGTTAAACTTTTAATTTTGAAATTGTTTCCCAGTAGTAGTATAGTGTTCTTGTGCATCATTTAAGGTCTTACTAGCATAATAATTTGGTTTAAATTTTTTATCTACCCTATGTCCCAAAACAGCCCCAACAGCATGGTCGCTAGCGTCGCACATAAGTTCGAAATCATTATTCCAATCAGGTGCGATGATAATGGGAGCCGTGGTAAGTTTACTTTTTAAAATATCAAAAGCACTCTTGCATTCATCGTTGAAATCAAATTTGGCGTCTTTCATGAGTAATTGGGTCATAGGTTTAGCAATTTTAGAGAAGTCTTTAATAAACCTTTGATAAGATCATGCGTGTCCTAGAAAACTCCTGATCCCTTTAAGATTAGTAGGGTAAGGGAGTCTATAGATAACGTCAACCTTAGCCCTATCTACTTCAATACCTGATTGGGAGATTTTATGTCCTAAAACAATCCCTTCCTTAACCATGAAATGGCATTTTTCCCAATTAAGGACAAGATTAGTTTCTTCACACCTAGCTAGCATTCTAAACAAGTTATTTAAGCAGGAATTAAAAGAGTTACCGAAAACCGATAAATTGTCCATGAAGACTTCCATGAAGTCCGGGCACATATCAGAAAAGATTGTTGTCATGCATCTCTAAAAGGTGGCTGGGGCGTTGCACAATCCAAAAGGCATTCTAATGTATGCAAATGTTCCATATGGACAAGTGAACGTTGTCTTTTCTTGATCTTCAGAAGCTATTGGTATTTGAAAGTACCCTGAAAATCCTTCAAGAAAGCAATAATATTCATGTCCTGAGAGTCTCTCCAACATTTGATCAATGAATGTGAGTGGGAAATGGTCCTTCCTAGTTGCGTCATTGAGCTTCCTGTAGTCAATGCAAACTCTCCAGCCTGTAACAGGTGGGCACCATCTCGTTGTGTTCATTAACGACCACCGTCATTCCTCCTTTCTTAGGTACAACATGAATTGGGCTGACCCATGGACTGTCAGAAATGGCGTATATTACACCAACATCCAAAATTTTAATGATCTCATCCTTCACTACATCTTGAACTTTTGGGTTCAATCTTCTTTGAGGTTGCACTGCTGGTTTGAAGTCATCTTCCATTAAGATTTTGTGGGAGCAGAACGAAGGGCTAATCCCCTTAATTTATGAAACTTTCCATGCCATTGCGCCCTTATGCTTGCTTAAGACCTGCAATAAAAGCATTTTTTCATTGTCAGATAGTGAAGATGAAATGATAACAGGAAATTTGGTGTTGCCGTCTAGAAATGCGTATTCTAAATAAGAAGGAAGCTCCTTGAGTTTTGGAGCCTGAGCGATTTTTTCACTAGTGGTGTATGCTTATTCATACACCTTTTATTTACCAATTTAAGAACAAAACGACCAAAAACTAACCATAAATGCTAAAGATATTGTGTTTTTGTGTTTGTGA
Source organism: Artemisia annua (assembly GCA_014162995.1). Classification (NCBI taxonomy): domain Eukaryota; kingdom Viridiplantae; phylum Streptophyta; class Magnoliopsida; order Asterales; family Asteraceae; genus Artemisia; species Artemisia annua. The sequence continues at coordinate 10,676 of LBNU01030584.1, forward strand.
TCGTGCAGGTACGGATATTTCAAATATGGACAAAAATCAAAGAAAACCGACAAAAACGAGCACGAGAATGGAAAGTGTCAAAAGCCAAGACCGGGGAAGCATATTATCATCAATTGAGCTCAGAATTACCAAAAAGACCCTTGGAGATTCAAAGAATGTCAAAAATAATCCTTGGAGCATAGTTTGAAGAAATGGCAATTTAAGCCCCTCAACTTTCAACAAATGACAACTTTGATCCTTTTAAAAGATATTTATGAAGAATGGTCAACAAAAGCCCTTCATCTATCAAAGATTGTCAAGAAGAGCCCTTGGATCACACTTTGGAAAAATTACAACTTTGGTCCCTAGAGTTTCAAATTTTATACTTTTGGTCCTTGTGAAAATTCTAAAACCAAAAAAACTTTAACACTACACAACCTGGTCCCTTGTTAAATCCCTAAGCCCATAAACCACCTAAACCCAAGTCACCCACTGGCCCAACACCCTTAAAAATATTACC
>LBNU01030584.1:30192-44348 GCA_014162995.1 Artemisia annua
TTATTATTATTATTATTATTATTATTATTATTATTATAAAGGAGAGATAGTCTTTAATAAAATTTACTTGAAACAGTTAAATTGAACATACAAAGTCAGATGTTCCAAAACATAAATGAAAGAACGGAAATTTAACATATGGTGAATAATTCATTGGTTAGGGTATGTTTATAAATATAATTGCTTTTAAATAAACCTTCAAAGCTAATATTTCAAGCTAATTTGTCCCTTTTAAAATTTATAAACTATAACCATAAAACAACGTAGAGGTTTTTCCACAAATACGCAGTAACTTGCGTACCTATTTTTACTTGTTAAGAACAATTATTAGAACGTTGTTTCAGATGGAATTGGTTGTAATAACCTAAGGTCTTAGACACCAAAAATATTACAAATATATATCTATGTACTGCTGTTAAATAATGGAAATATGTGAATTTACAAACTAGAAACGTGTTGTGTGCATGTTGTCGGTAACTTTTATGTTATTTTATACGAGAAATTAACAATAAAGGGATAGAGATGGTTGGAAAGACTTACTTGAACCAAGGTGTTAATTTGATTATCCGTGAAATTTTTATCAAGTAAATGATCTAGGAAATCTTTTTCCTCTGTCACAACCACATCCTTGGTCACTTTCAATGAAGCCCTTCGATCTCTCCTTTCATTAATCAGGACGCCTGTAAAGCTAGCCACGTCGTTTAGCTGTTTGAGTGTATCCCTCCTTAATCCCTGAAGATCTAGTCCCCTAACTATTGGGAACAAATCACTTACATTTGGTATCATAGAGTTCTCCAGCGTCTTCTGGAGTGCCTTTTTCAACCAATGAGCAGTTGTATGATCACCTTTCAAATCAAGAAAATCTTTGCTAAACAAAATGTTGCTCATAGTATTAAACAATGTTGTAAAAACAACTTCTTCAATTTTCACAACTTTTCCTTCTGTGATAGTCAGGAAATCTAACATCTGAACCAACTTTTTATTTCTCAAATCTGACTGAGCTTCAATTGCTTTAGGAGAGAAAATTTCTACCCGACAAAGGGTTCGTAATATTTTCCACTGTTCGCTGCATTCAGGTGCCCAAACAAGTCCTTCGTAAGTGGGATATACTTGAAAGGAATCAGGCATGATTCGACCAGAAAGAACACGGTCTTGAGTCTTGAGAACCTCCATGGCTGCCTCTGGGGAGGAAGCGACCACAAGAAGTTGAGAACCTAAGCGAAGTGAGATGAGGGGGCCATATTTTTCAGCGAACATGGCTGTGGATACATGAGGTTTCTTTCCCATCTGGTGAAGATTGCCGATGATCGGCAATTGTGGTGGCCCTGGTGGGAGGTTTTTCTTGGTGTTGTAATATTTATTAGTAATAAACCAAAGTAAGAAAGGTGTTAATATGAAAAAGAAAGAAGATAAGAGGGTGTTCTCCATGAAATAAGCTATGAGTTCCATTGCTATGTTTTGATTGAAATATTATGTGCATGGATGGGAGTGCTTTTATAGGGTTTCAATGGTTCAGTGAGCCTCAGTTTTTTAAATGAAATATAATTTTGAAGTGCAATTAAACTCCAATTCCATTTAAATATAATAGATGAAAAGAAGATCTGTGATTAAATTGGGAATCAATGTACATGTATTAAAATAGTCAAACGTTTTGCACGCTGATATAAGGATTAATTCGTTATATTTGAATTTTGTATTTAACACGTAAAAGTTACTAAGCTAAAAATCCATGAAAAACACTGTCAAATCCATTGGGATGCCTTTTATGTGGAATAGTACGTGTGTCAATTGAAGAACCTTGAACCTAATTAACCCATTTAGTTACTATACGCATGGATCATATTGTTTGCATATTATTTTGAAACGGTATTATGAAATTGAATGTTACTGAGGTGCCATGTGGATAAAAGAACTAATATACCTTCTTGTGTTTGTGTTAGTTTATAACAGATGTCAACTAGCGTCATGATCGTTATCGCAATTTGCTCCATAATGAGTATTTTTCTTTGAGCCAGAAGATCGGTGGCAATCTCGTGTTGCCAAGTTTTAAAGTTTTCGAAACCTAAATACTGGGATTCTTAAAGTATCCGCAATGAGAGGTTTAAAATTAGCGTTGAAAAAAAGCTTTAACTGTGTTTAGTTGATCGAAACATCTCATGTTTTTAAAGAAATTTTTCATAGGAATTGAAAATTAAAAATTTAAAACCCGTTTAGTCACACTTTTTAACAAGAATTTTAGAAAAAAGTGAAATCTTACTCTTCCAAATTTTAACTAGAAAAATGAAAATATCAATAGACCATTCTCCATTTTTTTTTCTCTAAATAAAAAAGACGGGATTTCTCAATCTATCATTCAAAAATCTCATTTGAATCCTAATCAATATTGGTAACATCTCTACCTTCCATTATCGCCGTCGCCACCCACCATCGCGATCCGAGTAAATCTTTTTAATAAAGAAAAATATAACTCCATCTGTATGTGTTTTCAAAATTCTCAACTCTTCTCTAGAGAAGAAAAACCATTCCCTTCTCAAGCAATATAGAAACGTAAAAAAAAAAAATTTCTATAACTAAACACTACCTTTGTTTTTCATTTCGTCCATAATGACTTTTCTTTCATGCATATGTGGAATGAAAAGGTATTAGATTTGGCAATTTCCCATAAATCACATTAACATTAATCCATCATTAACATTAATCCTTGACATATAGTTTACATTGCTTTGAGAATAAGCTAATTAAGTGGGTTAAACCCATATCAATAAATACATACACTAATGGGCTAATAATGATATGCTAACATACCTTATTTCAAACTTCATCTCTCACACACTTCATCTCTCTAGCAAATTACCTCCTCCTCTATCCCCCTGCTCTTGTTGGATGGCAAAAACCACAACACCACCTCCATCATATCATTTTTGAAGATTTTAAAGGTAAAACTCTAGGTACAAGAAGACTTGTCTCTATCTTGTACCAAAAAGCTCTATATAGGTCATTTTGACCTCCTTTTGATTATTTTTCTTTGAAAAATGATTGTTGTGCCTACTAACCATGCATACAAATTAACCTAATGATTTGATTGATTTAAAAAAATGATTGGTGAAAATTGAAGAGAGAAAATACATAATACAATTGTACAAGTGATTTATGTATCAGACATATTTTTAGGTTTATGTTGTATATCTAAATAGCATTATTAAATGTCAGATTTTGATAGAACCACATGGACTATCTATGTAATTTACTAAAAATCATAATAAGAGTTAGGGGTAGTAATAACAACAGGCTAAAAATAATAATCCCAACATATTATATTTAGTAAGAAAATATAATTTAGTAATATAATCCTATTCGTCGATACCGAAGATTGATCCAACATGCTTTTTTTTTTATTTTTTTTAGCCGACTAATCCACGGGGTTTGAACCCACCGCCATACGGACTCAAACCAGGTGAAACCCTCCCTTTTCGGAGGTTGGCGTGACCACATAAGGTTGTTTGCACCTAGCAGAAATTGAATTTGAGACCTCACATATTTTAGAGTGATAGTCACAAGCCCTTTTACTATTAGTCGACCCTTAAGTGGTTTGATCCAACATGTTCTAAGACACTGCAATTTTAAAATCAAACCCACGTTCTTCTCGTTTCCATGGGCTAGTTGATCGAATTGTCTATTTAATAAAGAATTTTTTCTAATCGATATATAATATACTCCAACAAACAAGTTTCCTAACACAAAGTATTTTCCTAAACGTCAGCCTTTTTGTCTTATTTGGTCAACTATGTACAACGTTGATAGTTTATTATTTGGGTTTCCGTCACGAGCCAGTTGAACAAAATAATACTAGTAATAAAGAATTGTCTATTTAATAATCCATATATAATACTCGTCAACCTTTTTGTCTTAATTTGGTCAACTACGTACAACGTTGATAGTTTATTATAGGGGAACTTAACCCTATTAGACCATGTTTATCAATGACGAGTGGGGTAAGTCCGCGCGTTGCGGCGGGGTTTTGTATGTTTTGTGTGTGTTTGGTTTGTGGGTTGTATGGTGTAATCATTAAATATGTTATTTCAATTATGTGTATGTTTATTTGGAAGCAATTATTTTTTTTGGGCGGTGATTTGGTAAACGTAGTTAATATACAAAATTATGTAACAGATTTGTTTTGTTTTTTGTCGTGGCGTCGTTATAGGGGATGTTATAAAAATGGCAAATAAACTCTTGCAATGAATGTTAAAAATATGAAGTTATGCATCTAATTTTAAAAAAAGATACACTGCACAATTATTATTAGGTGTGTAAACATGCAGGTATGTGCAATCACTAATTCATCCTTACTCAAAATAATGAAAACAATAGTTATTTACAGAATGTATACATACATCAGTTGCCAACCTTCCAGGTGAGGTCAATCCGACCGTCTTTCGAACCCAAACCCCTATTTGAACCAATGACCTCAGAATATTAGTGTCATTGAAAGAGTTTTTTTGTACTCATGTTGACAGCAAATTTTAAGAATTAAGAATGAGTCAAGTCAGAGAAACTTATTTCGACAAATATGAGAAATTACCCATTTTGGCTCGTATCCAACCGGCCGACCGACCCATCATACAATTAACATAATGGAATAGCTAAAAGAGGCACAATGTTAAAATAACCCAATCCGAACACCGTTGATTTAAGTAATCACACGTATGTTTCAGATCTAACCAACATTTATTTCCATAAAATGCATGATTAAAGATCCGTCACAACACACAGAAACATAAACTCTTAATAGTAGTGCTTACATTGAAATACCTAATATATAATGTTCACAATCTATGCCAAATTGTCTCAGGTTTGACACGCACCTATGATACTATTTTAGAAGAAAGTGTTGTCGTTACAATTTATCTAAAATGGTGAGATTTACCTTATCTTTGCTCAACAAACTCTGGTTGGTAGTTGCTGATGCAGTTGCAGATTTGCAGCCATGGCTGCTTAATCCTATTTGTTTTGATTTTTTCACAGATCTGCACCTCATCAGTTGTTTCACATTGCACTGTTCTGCAATCAAAATTGACACTTCAAATGTTTTATAATTTTTTTTGCGCCTAAACTCCATAAAATAATTGAATGATAGAATTATCTATACTCACCATGTATATGTCTATTCTTTTGTGGGGCGTTCAACATGGTTAGTCGACATGACGATATTTATACCCAATTCCTATGCAGTTGAAATGAAATAAACTAAATTAATGGCAACCAAATTTCATACGCCATCTCAAATTCTAAACTGAATTCCAAAGAAAATATTTCCATACCTTGTAGTCAGTACTAACTTTGGCTAAATTAAGAGTGCTGGTATTCTTAACCGCAAGGATAGCTTTGCATGAGGTCGGTTGAGTTCTCGTACTCCCAGTTTCTTTTCCTTGTCGCCTCTCAGAAACTATCTGTTGAGAAGGCAAAGTTTCAGTTCCAGTCCACGATTTACTTAAAAAAATAAAAGCGCAAGTTAATAAATAACAAATGTATATCATCATACACATCCACCAACAGCCATAAGAATTCATGATACATATCCACCAATTTAAGCACATTCGGCTAATGATATAACTGACCAAGTTTTTAGTTCAGCCTTGCGACCTCTGGTTCAGCAACGGCAATTTCCTTCACTGCGAACCTTTTTCCAGTTTAAAAAGATATTAATTAGTCGTTAAAAAATGTAGATAGCTTAATAGAAATCAAGAAGTGGAAAGCGTAAACCCTTGTATCCACCGTGCATTTGTTATATGCAAGCTGCCTACCGAACTTAGCCGCATTTTTTTATGGAATTTTAGCCGCAAAGTCCTGCATTACAGACCAAACAAATAATAATAGATCTTATTAAAATCTGTATCGAATGCCTATATTGTTTAAGCATACATGAGAGTTGTAAAAATCTATATACAACCACAGAAAATAAAATTCAAAATATACAAAATTAGTTTGTCTAACAACAGACAAACACGAACACTCTGTAACCATGCAAGCACCTGAAAACCCATTTTAGTCTTATTGTTATGCAGGAATCGAGAAGGCTATTTTTAAAAGTGAGGAGAAATCACCAATATCAAATGACATCTGTGGTAGATGCTGAAACCATAGAACTTCACACTTGGAGTGCCGTTATGGAGGTCTTTATAGTTGCTACCATTCCTCGTTGAAACATCCACCAAACTTTGTTAATTTCTAACAGGTTGCTACATATCTAAGAATAGATTTGAAAAAAACACAGAAGGAAAAACAATAAGAAACCTGCTTGATTAGCTTTGTGAGGTCAAACTTCAAAAAGGCGGGTAATTTGAAAGTATTAAAGGTTCCTGAAGTCAAACAAAAGATATTACAAAGAAGTCGGGCCTTATGAGAATGCAAAAGAAAGCACAGAATCAACATACCCGATGGTATGATGTGTTCATCTCATCTGGGAATGCTTCTTAGAAATGCTTTATCATAAATGGTCGTTGGATTAAGGTGCATGTCTTCAGATGCAGTAAACTAAAATCTTTCTAGCAGTAGGTACCTATAACGAATAAATAAAGAACAGTAAGTAAAAGATACGAAAAGCTCAAAGGACAATGTGGCAGCAAAATAATAATCATGGATAGGCTTATTAGCAACTGAATGAGTTTCGTTAACTAATCTTCTCTGTAAAATGGCTGCAACATAGGAAAAAAATTATTCTGCGACCAATTTTTTTTTCCAAATGCCCATATGCAATTAAAGGGACAGAAATTGTGACACATACTTGAAGCTAATCGTTTATATTTTAAACATGCACTTATATTGAGTTTGAGGTTTGAGCATATGGTTAGCAAAAATAATCGAATCAAAAAGTAGCTAAACTAAATAAGTAGAGGCTTGCCCATGTGCTTAACAAAGAAACAAACCTCATAAGCCTAAATTAACCTGGGAAAACTGAAAAATAAGGTCAACTTTTTCAGTTTATCACAACAAAAAAACCCAAAGTCGTTTCCACCAAAATACAATTGTACCATTAACAAAATCCCCAAATGACAATAAAACCCTAATTTCAAAATTGAATCTTTTAAGATTCAATTGAACTATTTAATACCATAAACCGAGCCACTGAGACCAATAATCAAAGAAAACATTATTAAGTAAAAAGAAAGTAACTATAAAGATTAGAGGTGGGATACTTACAAATTTTTTTTGTTTTGCTGTTGATGGATCTTCACATTTTTGTTCAGTTACCTTGGTGGATTTGATGAGCCTTTTGGATTTGATGTTACTGATGATTGTGGTAGCTTCTCGAGAAGACGTGAAGGAGACTGGATATACTGTGTGTATGTTTTGTGTGGAGAGAAATATATGTCATATGTGCCTATGTGGTGTTGCACGTTTGGGTACAAATTGCTGAAGCATGGTTACTGTAGAAACCACTGTAGCAGCTACAGTGTTCGCCCCAAGCATCCTCCCCTCTTTTAGTGTATATATATATATATATATATATATATATATATATATATATATATATATATATATATATATATATATATATATATATATATATATATATATATATATATATATATATATATATATATATATATATATATATAATGTATCACAAACCAATCTCCAATATTTTGAAAACCGAATCTTGAATCGACCTGGTTGAGCCACTGCGTCACTAGGTAACTGGTTCAAATAGCTTGACCGCAGGGGTCAACCCGAATTTTAGTTTATATAGATTGCAATATTTCGGTCACAAACACTTATAAAACCTACGATATTTAATACTCCCTCCGTCCCATATTGTCATCATTTATCCTATTTATTTGACATGTGTTATTATATTATTTATGAGAATTGATACTCAATTGTTTACTTTAGTAATTCTCAGGTAAAAACAAGCAATTGGTGAAACTTGGCGAGTTTGGACGAATTATGGAGCAAAACTAAGATGTCAAAAGTCTACTGAAATCCAGAAGATGCGCTGTATCACTCTCAACAGATACGCCGCAATATCATACCTAGATGAATTCGAAGACCATTGCCTGATTTTGAAGAATGCGCTGCATGTAATTCTAACTGGCTCCGCATATGAAACTTTGGTCAACGAAGAAGATCAAGCTTGTTCTACTCCAGATACGCCGCATTATACNGCTGTATCACTCTCAACAGATACGCCGCAATATCATACCTAGATGAATTCGAAGACCATTGCCTGATTTTGAAGAATGCGCTGCATGTAATTCTAACTGGCTCCGCATATGAAACTTTGGTCAACGAAGAAGATCAAGCTTGTTCTACTCCAGATACGCCGCATTATACTTCTGACATACGGCGTATCACTATCCAGACTTCACCAGATACAATCCAAGACACTGAAGGACATGCGCCGCATAAAAGATCAAGATACGCCGCATCTGAAGACGGTGTACGAATATTCAAGAATATATTAATCTTGGACCCCACGCGAAGTTAAGTCAATGCACCGCATCTACATACGCAATCCGCCGCATCGTGCCCTCAGACAGAAACTATAAATACCCCAAGACATACACGAATTTTGTGTGCAACCAAACCCTAAGGAGAAAAATTCAGTCGAAGAAGCATCACAAGACACACCCCAAACGAAGATATTACACTGTAAGAAGGTCCTGCATGTATTTAATTCATTAANATATAATGTATCACAAACCAATCTCCAATATTTTGAAAACCGAATCTTGAATCGACCTGGTTGAGCCACTGCGTCACTAGGTAACTGGTTCAAATAGCTTGACCGCAGGGGTCAACCCGCATTTTAGTTTATATAGATTGCAATATTTCGGTCACAAACACTTATAAAACCTACGATATTTAATACTCCCTCCGTCCCATATTAAATGTCCACTTTTGACTTTTCGAGTATTTTTTCTTCAACTTTAACTTTAAATATTTTTGTTTGTATTATATGATACTTGATAAAAATTATATCAATGAAAAGTATATTTAAAACCCAATTCATTCATATATTTTGCATCATGTACTATATAATATAAATAAAAATACTTAAAGTCAAAGTTAATAAAACAAGACTTTGAAAAATCAAAATAGACATTTAGTATGGGACAGAGGTAGTATCAAAGGTACATACTACGTAATATCTTAAAATTCAATACCAATCACATAATAGGTTTATAAACATACATGTTGTAATACAAACACATACAATTCAACGTACAAGTTTTAAACCTAAAAACAACATTATCCATCTCCATAATCAATCCAAACTTCTTATATGATACGGCTAACTTTGTGAACCGTGTTGACTTGGAGCACATGAAACTCGGTGGGTAAAACTCGGTTTTGAAGCCTCGAAGAATGGTTCATTTTGACTTGTTTTTTCGGCCAAAATCGATTCAACCCGTTGGGTCAAACTGGGTTTCAAAACAATGTCAATCTCTTATTAAAATATTATTTTTCTATTCCTGCACATATACATCTAAAACATACAACTAATTTCAACTTTTTACCATTTAACAATAACCCAACCTAAAATATAAAATTATATATTAAATAAAATATTTGCCTTATAAAAACATTTGCTAGTGCAATCTAGGTGGCAGACTATTAGGTTCAATTATAATACTCCAACAATAATAACTATAACTGAAGGTGTTTGCATTAAGTTATCTCTTAATTAAACATGATTTAACATAATATTTTAACAAATGACCTTAACTTTTTTTTTCCAAAAACTCGTCAGCCTTTTTGTCTTAGTTGGTCAACTATGTACAACGTTGATAGTTTATTATTTGGGTTTCCGTCACGGGCCAGTTGAACAAAATAATACTAGTAATAAAGAATTGTCTATTTAATAATCCATATATAATACTCGTCAACTTTTTTGTCTTAATTTGGTCAACTACGTACAACGTTGATAGTTTATTATACGGGAACTTAACCCTATTAGACCATGTTTATCAATAATGTATCACAAACCAATCTCCAATATTTTAAAAACCGAATCTTGAATCAACCTGGTTGAGCCACTGCGTCACTAGGTAACTGGTTCAAATAGCTTGACTGCCGGGGTCAACCCGGATTTTAGTTTGTGTAGATTGCAATATTTCGGTCGCAAACGCTTATAAAACCTACGATATTTATTATCAAAGGTACATAATATCTTAAAATTCAATACCAATCACATAATAGGTTTATAAACATACATGTTGTAATACAAACACATACAATTCAACAAAATACAAGTTTTAAACCTAAAAACAACATTATCCATCTCCATAATCAATCCAAACTTCTTATATGATCAGTGACGGAACAAGGGGGTGTCCCCGGGGGTCCTGGGACACCCATGGATTTTTGTTGTATAGTGATGATTTTGTTAAAAACTTCGATTTTCCTTAAATGCACCCGGTCAATAAAAGTTGTGTTTGTAGTAATGTTTAGTATATTCTAAGTGCACCTGGTCGTTTTGTGTCATGGTTCCGTCCCTGTATATTATACGGCTAACTTTGTGAACCGTGTTGACTTGGAGCACATGAAACTCGGCGGGTAAAACTCGGTTTTGAAGCCTCGAAGAACGGTTCATTTTGACTTGTTTTTTCGGCCAAAATCGATTCAACCGATTGAGTCAAACTGGGTTTCAAAACACTGCCAATCTCTTATTAAAATATTATATTCCTATTCCTGCACATATACATCTAATACATACAACTAATCTCAACTTTTTACCATTTAACAATAACCCAACCTAAAATATAAAATTATATATTAAATAAAATATTTGCCTTATAAAAACATTTGCTAGTGCAATCTAGGTGGCAGAGTATTAAGTTCAATTAAATATTAAATAGAACATAGCCATTCCTAGTATGCGGTTGGATCAAATATTTAGGACGCAAAATGACCGGATCAAGATTTTCTCTTTCCTTCTTTTGGAATCTTTCAATATAATCTTTATTGTTTACTAGGGATGGCAAAAGTACCCGAAATCGATGGGGAAAACCGAAACCCGAACCGGTTGGGTCGGGTTCGGGGGCGGGTTGGCGGGTTTGGATGTGGGTTTGGGTATTGATATATTTTTTTTGGCGGGTACGGGTTTGGGTACGGGTTCTGGTAATACCCGTCCGATTACCCGTACCCGTACCCGTATCCGTTTACCCGAATCTATACCCGCTTTATTGATATTATAATTAACTAGAATATATATACATAATATATAATTTCTTCCATTATATTTTTTTATATACATATTTCTATTACATAACATATTTTATTATGTACATGAATTATTCAAAAGCCTTAAATCGTTTGATACGATATTCATTTTCTTTAACTTTAAAAAAAAAATGAATATATTAGGGTGTTTTCCTTTATTTTTCGGTGGATTTTTGTGTGACTTATTATTAATACCGCCATTTTAATTTGTCCATATAATATTCATTGGGGATAACCGAAACCCGCGGGGGAACCCGAAAAACCGATGGATAATATTACTCGGGTACCCGGCGGGTAATGGTACACTAAAACCCGCCCCGAACCCGACCCATTGCCATCCCTATAATGTTTACCCTCTAATTGATTGGAGGAACCAACCGATTAACACAGTCTTAGTTCTCTACTTTCATAGTTTTCCCAATATAAATACTATACAATTTCTGGCTTAATTGTACCATACTTATTGTTACGTGCCAACTATACAGTTTTGAACATAATTCACTTATGGGTAAAGGTCAAAAATCGACTAATGTGTTTTTCAAATTGTGCTAATATGACTAACATACTTTCAAAAGGTCCACTATTACTATTCTACTTTCAAATTTTAACCTATTATGACTAACCACTTCACATGGTAATTAACCATTAGTCCCCAATAAATTAAACAATTGCACCGTTGGCTACCAATTACATAACCATCAGTTAGTCCCTAATACATAAACAATTGCACCATTTTGGGTCCTCAAATACATAACTTAATTAGGCCAAATACATAACATCACCACCACCAACACCAGCATCGTCCACCCACTGGCCACCACACCACCACTCACCAATCCCAATACCACACCACCTACCACTAGGGGTGTCATAAATCCCGACCGACCGAACCCAACCCGACTAAGGGATAATCGGGTCGGGTTACTCGCGGTCCAAAATCTAACTCGGGTCAATCGGGTCAAACCCGATTAACCCGATTACGAACTAGGGTCGGGTTTTATCGGGTTCAAAATACTTGCCTATCTCTGGGTTCGGGTCAACCCGACTAACCCGAAGTTGTTTTTTTTTTTTTTTTTTTTTTTTTTTTTTTTTTTTTTTTTTTTTTTTTTTTTTTTAAGTTGGTGCGTCTGTCTATACTCAATTCATTATATAGGCCCAATGTTGTCAATTGTCCATTCGTATTTCTTGGCATTTGTTATTCCATTTGTATCAAAAAGTATGACTGCATATCATTATAATTTATAAAGGTTACGTTAGTACACAGTAGTATACTTGCTCGCTATTAGCATCTTAAAAAATGACTTGCTGAGAAGCTTTTAAAAAGGTCGAAACGAACAGATTTTTATATTGTTACAGTTGAATATAATGAAAATGATAAACTGATTGCGGTCTTAGCAAAGATTTGTGGTTCTTAATATTTATACATTTGCAAATTGCAAATTTGCAACAAGCCTACTGGTAACAAACAAATGCAAGAAATAAAAATTAAGTCCTCTTTTATTGTTTAAGATTTTTACTATTAATTAAGAAATTAAATTTTGGGGATTAATATAAATGGCGCAAACCCGAACCCGACCTTTGACCCGACCCGACTTGGACCCGACCCGATTTTACCCGAACCCGACCAACCCGAGTTCAAATAGGTCGGGTTGGGTATGTTTTTAACGTCTTTACCCGACTTCGAAAACCCCGAACGCCGAATGACCCGAACCCGACCAACCCGGACCCGATGGACACCCCTACTACCACCACCACTCACAACGTCCCCACACTATCCACTATCACCATCACCTACACCACACTTTTAACACCACCACCCTAACTGCACCACCAATCATCACCACGGCCACCCATACCACCTCACCACCACCACACCTACCACCACCACTCACCACCCACCATCACCACCCGCCACCACTTACACTACCAACACCATCACCACTTACGTGACAAAATGGAATTTTTCACAAAATTAATTATAATAAATTTCTATTTGTATACTTACTTTGATATTATGCATTTAGCACATTTCGCATGTTTCTGCACATTTCTGAATGTTTTCGGGAGCTGTCCTGCACACTGTAGCTACAGTCACTACTGAAAAAGTTTATTTTTTTTTGTCAGTAAACACAAATTAAATCATTTCGATAGTTACTGACAAGATACGTAATTTACTGAAAGCTTTCTCACATTTTTCTGAAAAACACGGCGGCACGCCGAACCGACACTACATACCTATGGTAAAAGGGTCAAGTAAATATATTTTGATCAGTTAAGTCATTTATTACATTTCTGACGAAAAATCGTTGGCTAAAAACTTTATTTTAACGTATACTGTCCAAAAAGGTCAAAACCGGGACGTTACGGCTACATTTAAGCTTAAACCGACACACGATAACCAACGAGGGGTAAAATTTTACTTCCCTTTCCTTGGATCCCTAACCGGGCTACATGCACCCATCAACACATATATAAACATGGGATTACCCTTATTAACAAGAAACACCTTAATATCCAAATCTATATATCCAACTATGTCTTTAACTAGTCTTTGTCATTCATTCTCAATTCTCTTCTCCTTTTCTTCTTGTTTTGCGAGCACACAAACACAAAAACACACACATTTCTTACAAAAATTTGAAGATCCAATATCATTGTGGGTTGAATTATTCAAGAGTTTGGGTAATATATAAGTTATTTTGGGTTGAATTGGAAGCATTTTGGGTCCTCCCTCTTTGTCCTCATAGCCACGTTAATCTCTAAACTTCATTGTAAGATATCAAAACTTTTAAAATCTTGTATTACTTCATGTTTTTATGATGATCAAAGGTTTACCAAGTGCTAAATATATATTTGTTAAGATGACAAGTTTACATATATATATAGTAGTATATAATAGTATATATATTATTATATATAATAGTATATATATA
>LBNU01030585.1:0-13766 GCA_014162995.1 Artemisia annua
TTTAAGCATTTAGTGGTGAGTATTGGAATGATAAATCTCTAAGCTATTTTTGAGGGGAGGCATTAATAGTTAGTTATGATTTAAGGGGAGGCTGATGCTTTTATTCATAAAAAGATTACAAGTGCTACCAAAGTACTGCTGTTTCATAAAACAACAGTCGTTACATAAGAAGAGATAAAGTACTTGTCTACATCTTTCTACATCAGCCTACATCTATCTACTCCATTCCACTACTCCATTGGCTTTTTCCCTTTGCCCTGGTAGTTGTGTTTTGCCTTCTGAGCTTGCTTCCTCTTTTCATCAAAAACTGCTTGCATCTTTGGACAAGGGAGGAAAAGCACTTGCATTGGAGGTTTCTCTAGTCTTGTAGGCTTCTCTTCCACAAGAATCTTCAAGTTCTTCAATCTCTAAAGCTTTGTTCAAGGCTCTTGGCAGTTTTTCTTGGAGTTTTTCTGGTTTGAGCTTGATGCCATTGGAGGAAAGTAATCACTCCATCCTGGTTTTGAGTCTGAATCAGAATCAGAGTCAAAGTTAAACTCAATTTCTGTGTCACTTGAGTCATCTGATGAGATATACACCAATGGAAAGTTGCTCATGGTGAAGTTATGGTTTTGAAAGATGAAGATAAGTTTTTGATATGCTTTTGTGATGAAGGAAGGTGTATGAAGGGTCTTTTTATAGGCAATTGGGTTCTGTATGGTGAAAGTACTGCTCAACGGCTATGTGAAAGTACTGTTATGCTGACGTGGAAGTACTGTTACTATACAACGGTCAATTCTTTATGGTAACTGTCATTTAAAAATTGGAAAGAAATACGGGATAAAAATAACAACCTTTCGTATTTATTGGGATTTGATTTTATAAATCTTACCCATATTTACTTATCCCTATTACTCTTTTCTCTTTCGTTAAAACTTTCACTTTTCCCTTCGCCGTTTTTCACAAATTACTCTCACACACCATACACAAATGGCTCGTTCAACATGCAATCGTCACAATATGGTAGCCAATTTAGATAAAACTGAAGTCAATGCTGCTTTTCATGATATCATTGATTTTCTTGCTGGGTCTTCAATCAACTATGCTATTTTGGTTAACCCTGATGTGATTGGACCCTGGATTCAAGAATTTTGGGCTACTGCTACTGCTGGATGGGAGGAATTGGATATTTGGTTTATCACTGCTAAGGTCGCTGGTCGCAATATTCGCATTACAGAGGCTCAAATAAGAGCAGACCTTCAGTTCAATGATGAAGAAGGTACTGCTTGTTTTGCTAAAGAGGTTATTTGGGATACACTTAGGGATCTTGGATATGAGGGTTCACTTCGAAAACTCACCTTTGACAAACCCTTATTCAGTCCTCATTGGAAGTACTTGATCCATGTACTTCTTCATTGTCTGAGCAACAAGAGTACTGCTTGGAATGAATTTCCCAAAACCATAGCATCTGCTTTGGTAGGATTGGCAACTAATCAGCCATTCAACTTCTCTTGGATGATCTTAAATGGAATGATTAATCACATAAAGAAGAAGTCTCCATTCTTGATGTATCCTAGGTTTATACAGGTGTTTTTGAATAAGCAGCTTGAAGGTATTCCTAAGCCTCAAGATTTTTTACCAGTTGTTGTGCTTCCTGACAAGGTGTTCACATTCATGGCTACAAAGAGTCCTCTCTTTTCTGGTCAAGATACACCTCTTACTGCATATATGTTGGAAGTAGCACAAGCTGTTAGAGATGCTGTTCAAGAGGATTCAGAGGATGCTTCTGAACATGGAGATTCTGCTTCAACTCCATCTCAACAATCTGAGCAGTCACTTTCTAATGAAGAAGATGTTTCACAACATACTGTTTCTTCACCAGTTCAAAAAGTTTCTCAAAAGACTGCTTCTACAGAAAAGACTGCTTCTCTGCAAGGTACTGCTCTAAATGACTCAGGTCATGGTATTAGTCAACCACCCACCCCCAATGATTATACTTCCACAGATGGAAATCAGACATCTGGAGGAGATGAGGGAGTGATGGCTGATAAAAATACACCTGATGAAGATGCTGTTCTGGATAATTATGCCTTAACAAGAGAATTAAGGAGATTAAAGAAAGCTTATGATGATCAAACTGCACAACTCTTGAAGTTAAGGAATAAGTTCAAAAGATTGAAGAAGTCTGTCTGGCCTCTTATTACACATCATAGATTGTGGGTTAAATCTCAGAAGAAGCATGGTCAACATCCTGAGAAGGTCTCAAAATCAAAGAAAAGAAGGCTAAGAAAGCTATCTTCATTCACATTGGGGAGGAATAAGGAAGATGTGAATTTGAATGAAGATGCTGATAATGAAGATGTTGTTGATGATCAAAAGACTGTGGATAAAAAGACTGCTGATCAAAATATTCCACAGACACCACTTGAAGAACAAACTTCTCATCAAGATATTGTTGAAAGAAGAAGTGATGAGACTGAGCAAGTAAATCTTCAAGAAGCTGACACTCAAGTCAGAAGTGGTGATACAGAAGAATTGGATCTGGAAGGTACTGGTGTTGGTATTAATAATGAAGATACTGCTCAAAGTACTATGAGACAGTTTCACATTACACCAAGGACCTTGGACTTTGAAGAAGATGTGGGTCCATCTAATCCAGTTGAGAAAGAAGAGGAGATGATTAAGCCTACTAACAGTGATGATGAAACCATTGCTGAAATTATGCTCAATATGTCAAGACCTAGAGGTATTAGTATTCCTGGAGTTGAACAAACTCAAGATCTGCAACCTTCTCCTAAGTCCACTCAAGCAATTGATCCTAAAGATAAAGGAAAAGGAATTCTGGTGGAATCAGAGAAGAAGAAGAAAAAGAAATTATTCTCTATGGAGCAGATAAGGGCTTATCAAGAAGCTCAAAGTGAAGCAGTTGTTAAGAAGCTTCAAGCAGAACTTGATGCTGAGTATGAAAAAGACAGACAAGAAGCTGCTGTTCAACCAAAGAAATCAATGACAAAGGCTCAAGAACGAAATTTTTATATGGGCTATTTGAAAGGAAGAGGATACAAGGGTCTGAACAAGTTGAATCACTCACAAATGAAGGAATTATATGATGCTGTCAGAGCTGAATATCAAAGACAAGTAGATGGCATTGTTGGTTATGATACTGTAGAAGGAAGGAAGCTAATGGAAGAAAGCAACAAAAGAAAGAGAATAACAACTAGGTCACAGTCATCAAAGAAGTCTAAACCTACTATAGAGTTAAGGACCAATACTGTTGATGAACTGAGAAATTATTTAAGAGTTGTTGATTTTGAGCTTCCTAAGTCAGAAGAAGTTTCTACTACAAAATCAAAGATATCTGATTTAGAGGTTATTGAATCAGAAAAGGATGGTGATTATTTTGTTTTCCATAGAAAAGATGAAAGTTTTAGAGCATTCAATCTGCTGGTTGATATATTGCACCTGATAAATAGAGAAGATTTGTTTGATCTACATCAACAAATTCAAGCTTATTTTAAAGATATTCCACTCAATGGAATTGGTGTAGTATTGCTGGGAGAATTGACTACTATGTGGGAAACAGAAGAAACTAGCACAGATGATATTTGGAAAGATCAAGAAGTATGGGAGATTCTAAGCTGGAGATTCTTTTCAAATGCTGGTGTTCATACCTTAGAGCTGGAAGATGGTACAATGATCTACATGTTGGCAGAAAGGAGATATCCTCTTACAAGAGATTTGATGCTGAGGATGCTGGATCATGGTATGGAAGTTGAAGAAGAAGATGAAACAGCTCTAATGGTGATTAATTTGTTCATCAATTGGACAATTTTGAAGGATGATGATTGAAAAATACTGGTATGATCTTAATTGTATAAAATCTTTTGAATAAACAAGTACTTTATTCAAAGTACTGCTGATCAAACAGTACTTTCCCAAAGTACTGCTTGCAGCTTAAAACCAGTTACATTCTTTTGGAATAACAATTTTTGTCATGTGCAAAATAATTTTTGAAGCACAAATAATTACAGCAACAAATTGTTTTTGAGTAACACATGGTGTTAGTACTTGTACTACACGACAAATGGTATTCAACTCACCATGTTTAACAGACAAGAAAGAGTTTGATTCATCATGAGGGTACGGCTCTGATGTGACAATCAAATCTGTTTTTAGTTGACAATTTACTAAAAATTGTATGGTTTCAACTCATCATATCTGAAATAAGTGAAGAGTTGACTAGCCCACAAGAAAATGGCTTGTGGTGAAGGCTGTGGAAAATCCATTTATATGGTAATTAGTTCACCATGGTTCAGATCTAAGAACTAACTAGTCCATAAGCAAACGGCTTTTGGTAAAGACTACTCAAATCCGTTGATAGCTGATGATTTGC
Organism: Artemisia annua; assembly: GCA_014162995.1. Classification (NCBI taxonomy): domain Eukaryota; kingdom Viridiplantae; phylum Streptophyta; class Magnoliopsida; order Asterales; family Asteraceae; genus Artemisia; species Artemisia annua. The sequence continues at coordinate 4,373 of LBNU01030585.1, forward strand.
TAAAAATCATATGGTTATCAATGTACATTGGTTTACTTAACCTAAACATTGGCTACTCCAGAGTTAATGGCTTTGGTAAAGAGACATTAAAATCCATTAATTTTCAATGATTCACCTCTCACAGGAGTTAACACACCTGGAAGTGATGAGAATATTATGAAACTGAATATGATTTGATGTGTCTACTGTTGCTGAGTAGCTGAGAAGAAGAGTTTAAGTTGCTGTAAAGATAAAAGTTTGTTGCTGATAAAGATTGCAAGTACTTTATGCTGATGATGACAAAACAACGAGTATATTTTTCAAAGAAGACAATCTTTCCATGAAGATAAAGCTTACACAAAGAAAACTTGAAATCAAACAAGTAGAATTCAAGTTAGGGGAGGATTGTTGGGGTATAAAAGATCAAAGTACTGCTGGATATCAAAGTGCTGCTCTTCAAAATACTGTTGAAATATTAAAGTCAAAGTACTGCTAATGATCAAAGTACTGCTCGTTGATAAGTCAAAGTACTGCTCGAAGATAAAGACTGAATATATTATTAGAATTAGAATATTATGTAATCTAGAATATTCTATAGTTAGGGATTATATACTTGTCGTTCAAGTTATGTAAACCGACTAGGGTTTTCCTTGTGCCTATAAAAGGATCCCTAGGTTGGCATTAGAGATAAGAGAGTTTTACAAATACGATTTAAAGAAAGTTAGAGTTGTAATAGTCTGCATTCTACAAGCAGATTTAAGGTGTTAATATAATCAAAGTTTGGTTAATTCTTCTTAGCTTTGTTAAGTAATTCCGCATACTTAATAGAGTAATTCAGTGTTTCATTGTTAGTAGATTAGGATTTATCCAAGGCTACTAAACCCTTAACAAGCTATATAATAGTTTTGTCAGAGTATAATGATCCAACAAAACCTACTCATTTCAAATCACAATTCGATATATAATGTGAAAACATTTGCTAATTTCCTGTAGAATTTGTAAAAAAGTTTTCTAACAATAATTTCTTTGTGTAAGTAAAGAATTAGCCTTAAAGTCTAGGTCTTTGCAGTCGTCAACATCACTTATACAAGTCATATTTTGCATCATTGTCGGTCACCAGAATATGAAATACAAAAGAACATGACAAATTGTCACCTGATCACCAAGCATACCGTTCCTGGATAGCCTTTATTTGAGGTTACAAAGATCGCATTGCCATTGCAGATTCCACCTACATAGTAGGTTAAGATATTAATGAATTCGTAGCTTTTTAATTCAACCACTATTAGACAATTAGAAAGCAAATTTCTGAGAAACAAACCTGCTTAATTGACAGAGGAAATGTTGCAGCCTTCACAAGAACCTTCAGGAGTATAACCGCAAAGCCATATGTATTGAACACTCACAAATTCAAATTAATATCTTGCATCAATGAGATTGCTTTTTCAGATTTGCTTATTTTCATATTATCTCCTTATTATATATTCAAAAACTCTGATACAACTCATACTCTCACACTTTCACCTCGGCTGCAACTTAGAAGTCTTTCGATGGGTTCAACTATTAAATGAAGCGGGATCTCATATTCACCCACCTTTCTTTTCCCATATATAAATCCAGGCCTTAGCACCACACCTGCACAAGTAAAGTTACATATATGCCCATTAAAGTATGCAAATATCCATCTTTAAGCAACACAAATATCCATCTTTGCTTCAAAGTAAAGAAAGCTTTTGAATCAAATATCAAATCATTTTAAGAGTTCGTAGTGATTATAGATGGGTACCCTCTTAGACTGGAATTTGTTTAAGAAAGCAAAAGTGCAACCAAGAAACGTAATCAAGTTGGCACATTTTAGGCAGAATTACTTTCAAAACATACATCTTAACTCCCCGTAATCAAGTTGGCACATTTTAGGCAGAATTACTTTCAAAACATTTATCTATATAAACGATACAAAAAATAAAAGTTGTGATTTCATTGTAGGACTGTGCATAAAGTTCATCTCTAAGTTGCAGAGTCAATAGAGTAATAGGACCGACGAATCTTTTTCTATATAGGTACGACATTGGCATGTATGTCAACCGAGTGTAGCACCACATCTTGGTTGCATTTAGATAAATATTTTTATAAGAAAATGTCATGTAAACATACAAAAAATAAAAGTTGTGATACTTAATATTATTTTGATACAACTGGACCAGAAAACTAACCCGGATATATAGGTAAGAAAGCAGGGAGGACAAAGAACTCGTGGGGCATCGGGATGGTTCCGGCCCACTCACATACACCAAAGTATCTAAAACAAAGAACCTTACATAAGTAACATGTTCCTTAGACATAACAAAATGAGCAGGTTAGGCGGATTAGGTTTGGATCAAAATACCTTCTTGAGTTTTATTAATAACTAATGTATCAAAAGATATGTCTTACCGAAAGCCATGTTTCACCCCAAGATGGAATGGATGTGACGCTACCATGATCTAGAATCCATTTGCGTGCTTTGGTGCATTTGCCATTCAGACCACCATGGGGTCCTTCCCCCAAAAGGCGCATACAAATGTAACTTAGGGTGGTGCAGAACATTGTACTATGACACTCTATGTGAAATCTGTTGGAAAATTATGGTCAATAATGTGTTTGAATGACAATTGATGGTCATCAAATATTCTAATGGGGCTTTAAAGCAAGATTAATGTTTGGTCATATGTAACGACCAATTTAATTATATGGTCATGAGCCATTAGTAGGATTGATTGTGATAATTAATTGGACCAATTTTCTTTCATCCTCCTCACCTATATATTGAGAGCTCTTCTCTCATTTCATGATACCCCGAAAAATACACAACTCAATACTCCTCTCCTTTTGTGTTACCATTTATTTTATCTTGTGTATCCGGTTCGTAATAGAGTGAAGGCACGATTTTGGTTCGCCTTGATAACCCGTTTGTGCTAACGGGGTTATCCATTGTTGTTGTATCCTGGGAGATAGACGTTCACGATTCTCAAGCACCATGGAGAGGACGAATCTGTCTTAAGGAAAGTGTGAACATCACACGCCTCAACATTTTCCTTGTTCGAGTTTATTTGAGTCTCCACATCCAAAGATTTACGGTATCATTTCTTTAAGCTTTTATGTTTTCATGTTATTATTATTTTGTCTCTAGTAGCGATACACTTAATTTATACTACAATCTTAAGACAGATTTTGCTTGCTATTAGAGGCAATCACGAGAATAATATTTGAAACAATGATTTGAAAATAATTTGGTATTGTTATGCTTCGACAGCTTCTTGTTTGTTAAGTTTGATATTTACATGTTCGCATGAGACTAGAATAATAATATATGTAAAGCATATTAAACTGAAGATTTTTTTGATGTTGTTTCGATGAAGAAAATTTAAACCGTATTTGTCTTCTTAGTTGGATTACCAAATGAATATTATCTATTATATTGCTGATGATAATAGATGAATAAATTGTATATGATTTATTAGGTGTTGAATGCCTAGACGGTTTTAGTTTTGGTATTTTAATGGGTAGAAAAGTTCAAGTTCTCTCATTAATAAATGAATATATGCTGTAACCAAGACACTTCAATTTCATCTTGTGTCGTTCATTGCATAACCGTTGCAATAAGTTAGTCAAAGGCTATGTTTGGCGACAGGTAGCAGTAAGCAGTAGCAATAAGCAGTAAGCTGTAGCAGTAAGCAGTAGCAGTAAGCATTAGTTGCTTGTTTAAAAAACGTGTTTGGTAACGTAGCTGTAGTTGTAATTATAAAATGTAAAATTACGTAAAAGGGCATATACTTATGAATGAATGTTATTTTTTAAGGGTAAATTGGTAATATTAAAAGTAAANCCATTTATATTTCTTGTGTATCCGGTTCGTAATAGAGTGAAGGCACGATTTTGGTTCGCCTTGATAACCCGTTTGTGCTAACGGGGTTATCCGTTGTTGTTGTATCCTGGGAGATAGACGTTCACGATTCTCAAGCACCGTGGAGAGGACGAATCTGTCTTAAGGAAAGTGTGAACATCACACGCCTCAACATTTTCCTTGTTCGAGTTTATTTGAGTCTCCACATCGAAAGATTTACGGTATCATTTCTTTACGCTTTTATGTTTTCATGTTATTATTATTTTGTCTCTAGTAGCAATACACTTAATTTATACTACAATCTTAAGACAGATTTTGCTTGCTATTTGAGGCAATCACGAGAATAATATTTGAAACAATGATTTGAAAACAATTTGGTATTGTTATGCTTCGACAGCTTCTTGTTGGTTAAGTTTGATATTTACATGTTCGCATGAGACTAGAATAATAATATATGTAAAGCATATTAAACTGAAGATTTTTTTTATGTTGTTTCGATGAAGAAAATTTAAACCGTATTTGTCTTCTTAGTTGGATTACCAAATGAATATTATCTATTATATTGCTGATGATAATAGATGAATAAATTTTATATGATTTATTAGGTGTTGAATGCCTAGACGGTTTTAGTTTTGGTATTTTAATGGGTAGAAAAGTTCAAGTTCTCTCATTAATAAATGAATATATGCTGTAACCAAGACACTTCAATTTCATCTTGTGTCGTTCATTGCATAACCGTTGCAATAAGTTAGTCAAATAAATAATAACAATAAGTAACATATAATTTGGGGCAAGTTCATGCTAGACAACTTTATCTTTTCGGTAAGGAATTTACAATGTATCGTTGGATAAATTGTTTACTTTTATTGCTAATAACTGATTAGTATTGTAAAAGAATCTATGCATGCATAATTATATGAGTTTGTATGTCTTGAGCATGAGCACTCTGATAATTAATGTTTTAGTTAATTCTGTGAACTTAATTCATGGAAACAAAAATGATATGAAACTAGTTGCTTGGAAATGTTTATTATTAGTGTTTGCTCATTAATTTTGGTGTTGTTAAGATGGTATGATCTTACGGAAACCAATAATAATCTTGTAAATTCTCATGTGAAGAATAATGATAGACTACAAACTGGTTTTGATAGTTGTAGTGAAAATTCGAGATTATTGCATTTTGATAGAACAATAGAGTGTTCGAAGCATGTTGGCCTAAATCTTGTTATGATACTAGTTTGTGTAACTAGTGTTGGTTTCATGACTAAATATTGAGATTAAATTCATTCTTGAGGAATGAGAATACTCGTGCTAATGAGATAGCAAAATCACGGTTGCGTATTCGTTGTAAAAATGCATTGGTTGCATAGTAAATGAATACATTTTGAGCCCAACAGTTTACATTGCGTAGCTAAGACTTTAAATTTGATTTGTGAAAAGTTTAAGGTTAAATGGGTGAGTGGCTTAACCGCATTGTAGCGAGAAATGCGTTGTTCGCATAGTAAACAATAATGAGTTTATGAAATTATTAATACTTAGAGATATGCTTGTATTGTTGTTAAATAAACATTATTTGATTGACCCATATCAAGACTTGCATATTTCCATTTTGTTAAAGTGTTAACTAATAATAACTGGAATCAAATGTATTAATAATTTTTCTACCGTTAGATAAAGAGGGTTACTATTTGGAAACCAGTTTATTTTCAGTAATATAAGAAAATAATGATGTGGTCTTTTTACTTCCTCATTGATACAGTTATTATATTATAAATCAACAATTGCTAAGGATTTTCTTTTACCTTTTGAAGATTTGCCAACGTAATGATTTGGCTTAAAAAATTATTGGCTTCACAAGTGGATAATCGGAATCGAAATTGGTTTTGAAAATAAAGTATCGTTTACTTACAGGTCTAGCTACGTTGTAGCAAGAATATGTGTTGTTTTCTTAAAGATTTGTGTGCATGTTGAGTGTGATTTTTGAATCCAGTACAACACAACATAGCATGACAATTTACATTTATACCAAACATGCTAGTGTTTTCATGTAAAAGTATAACCTGATCATTAGAAAACATTTATACCAAACATGCTAGTGTTTTCATGTAAAAGTATAACCTGATCATTAGAAAAGTGTGATTTGAAACTGAATTGTTTGGTAAAACAATTTTCGTTGTTTTAATGCATAAGTTGTGCGATGTCCAAATACGAGATATTGTTTGTGTTATTTGGTGCAAATAGTTGTTTGGTGCGGTTTTGTGCAACTAATTATGTAACCTGAGAATAAGCAAGTCGCTCGATTTTGTATCGAATATTGAAAGTTTGGATGTTGCAAATATTCTGGTGTGAATATTGTTGCGAATAATCAAACTACTTGTTATTCTAGAAAAAATGAATAATCGTCAAGACTTGTTATAACTCATATTGCTAATAATCGAATGGTTTGTCATATGTAACAATGACAATGTGTTAAATATAACCGTGTAGGACATTGTGAAATGTCAAAGATGAACACACAAATAGATGACAATGAATTACGTTAGTTTATGTAACTAACTTGAACGGTGTGATTGTCATCCAATGTGAGATATTGTTCATTTGGTAAGTTGGACATATTTTGGTTGTGTAAAATGAGTACACATTGATTTTACGTGATTATAATCACATAAAAATTTTGATAATCATATAATGACGAGATTAAATGTGATTATATATATAATCACAAGTGAATTGGAATGACATGTTATAAGTGTAGGACTTACATATATAACTTATTGGATCCTCCTAAAACGTGTGTTTTTTAAGGTGGTGATTTGTTTAAAAGAAGAATGTTAGTAGATGAAGCTATGAGTAATCAGAATGATGCATCTTCTGTCATAAGCTCGATTCCTTGGTCTATAGCATGCTAGATTTGGAATCCATTAATTATGATATGGAAAATAATTGACATAAGACATTCAAAAAGTGGCATACACTAGTATGAAACTTGTGAGGTGAAAAATTACTAATGATCTTGGTGTCATATCCATGTGAGAAAAATATTACAAACAAGATTAATATATTGAAAGGGAGAACCTTTCTACAAAATTCTTGAGATAAATTGCATGTGGGGGATTCCAGCCTAGCTAGAGTTCAAAAGGACATCAACAAACATAAAGTTCTTGCTTATTTGGAATACTCAAGAATTGCTTGGAGCATGATATACTTAAAGAGTTGAACGAAACTCGAATTTGTACAGACATATTATGTCGATACGACAACTACTCTCAGTATGAGTTATCCCTATTGACAATGCGAAGTCATAGAATAACATAATGGACCCGCTTGCGAAATGCTAAATGTGAGAGTTAGTTATAAAGTCGTGAAGAGGAATGGGACTAAAGCCCTTGAAAAGTTTATATGAAGGAAAACCTAACCCAGCTGACTGGAGATCCCAAGATCTGGGTTCAATAGGACAACCTAATCGTATAAACTGAGGTCACTGTGGGGGAGTAATAAACTCCACATTTATTTAAGGGAGTTAGTAAAACTTCCGAGTCCATTCCTATGACAGTGACAATATGAGGTTAAGCGTATGGCTTTTAATGATTAATTGAGAATCACATATGTGAGAGAGAAGTGGGGTCGCTTCTAAGGGAATTGTGGGGCGCAATTCTTAACAGCTCTCGCAAAACCAGGCTAATGTTCATGACCAAAACGAACATAACTATGAGAACCAAAAAGTGTCAAGGAGATATTTGTGTGAATATATATTGTCGTCTCCACAAACAGCAGACAGTTCAAAGACATCGAGTTCTACTAGATGCTAGGAGGCTAAGTATATTTCACGAGGGAAGGTTCAAATGGTAACACCTACCTATCCTATGCAAATATCAACTGCAAAACTCTATTACATCATCGAGTCTTGGAATTTGTTTCCCGTTATCAATTTCATTCATGTGGGGGATTGTTGGAAAATTATGGTCAATAATGGGTTTGAATGACAATTGATGGTCATCAAATATTCTAATGGGGCTTTAAAGCAAGATTAATGTTTGGTCATATGTAACGACCAATTTAATTATATGGTCATGAGCCATTAGTAGGATTGATTGTGATAATTAATTGGACCAATTTTCTTTCATCCTCCTCACCTATATATTAAGAGCTCTTCTCTCATTTCATGATACCCCGAAAAATACACAACTCAATACTCCTCTCCTTTTGTGTTACCATTTATTTTATCTTGAGAATCCGGTTCGTAATAGAGTGAAGGCACGATTTTGGTTCGCCTTGATAACCCGTTTGTGCTAACGGGGTTATCCGTTGTTGTTGTATCCTGGGAGATAGACGTTCATGATTCTCAAGCACCATGGAGAGGACGAATCTGTCTGAAGGAAAGTGTGAACATCACACGCCTCAACATTTTCCTTGTTCGAGTTTATTTGAGTCTCCACATCCAAAGATTTACGGTATCATTTCTTTACGATTTTATGTTTTCATGTTATTATTATTTTGTCTCTAGTAGCGATACACTTAATTTATACTACAAAATCTCCACCTTTTGGTACCACCAATCCATCTTTCAGCGTGAAAATATAAAATAATCTTTTCAGGGACATTCCATCTTTTCTAAATTGTTACTCAGAAAAGAATGCAATTTACCTGAATGTTGTCTTAGAAAGCATCCTTTTCGGGGACATTGACAATCTGAAATACATGATGATCTTGAGAAAAACATTTATGTATATAAACGATACCAAAAAAAAAATGTTGTGATACTTTAAAGAAGACACAAATAACACATACCTTTCTGAAATAATTTTCTCAAGATCTATAAACTAATCCGGAAATGATTAAAATACTAAAAGAATGCTCAAATGATTAACTCCCACATTCCTTTCTCTTAAACATTCCATCGCAGTCAACAAATACAAAATTACTCCTACATATCAAATTGAAAAAAAAAATGAATCAACCGAATCACACAAATCAAAATCAATCGGCGCAAAATTAAATTCAAAAACTAAAAAAACCATAGAAATTATGCATAAAAATTAATATGGACTCGAGATATAATATACCATAAACAATTTATAAAAAACTTACAATCGAAATTTTGCCTTGAATCAAGATCATCCCCGATTTTAGGGTTTGGATAACAAAGATGAATTTTTTTTTATATGGTTGATTGACTTTTTTGATTTTATTTTGAATTGGTTTGTGAGATTCAGTTACAAATGACATGTGACTGGCATATGGATGGATGTAACCAACAAAAATTCTTGATGGTGGTTGAATCGGTTTGGGTTTGAATTGTGAATCGTATGGTGTGAAGAGATGGAAAAGGATTGTGTAACACCCCCAAAATTTGGTACAGCGGAAGACTATTCAAGCTTTCGGGGTGCTACGGGGATTGGTATCCAACAAAAGTCATAAAAGAATGAGATAAAGTAAACATGAGTAAAAACACATCCAAACGGGGTTTTAAAGTTTACATTCATCCCAAATTCACCAAAGTAAGGCCCAAAAGAAATAAAAGTAGGTCCCCAA
>LBNU01030585.1:18146-30721 GCA_014162995.1 Artemisia annua
GAAATGATAGAGTTTCTTTAGAAGTTAGATGCTAAGCATAGAGTAGTTGGATCTCTTTAAAGCTCATCGAAGGTACTCATGTCTTTTTGTTCCCACAAAATTGCTTCACCCCATATATGTGCAAAATAATTAAAGATGTTAGGTTTAGCCGATGAGTAGTTCTTTATCTTCTTAAGAGAATCTTTGCTTGAGAAATTGGGTACACATCATGGATACACGCTAGTTGAAGTTGTATTGTATATCGTTGTATAAGCGTAGTACGCATGTGGTTTCGGAGCTACCCAAAAGCCCGTTGTTATGTACGAGCTAAGGTGCTTTAATGTCACAACCCGTAATTTCAGGTCATTTTCCAAGTCACTACGAACTCATATTCATCATTTTCTATTCCATTGACAATATTCATTCCCGAGGGGAAACTCATCATTCCTGAACATTTCTCATTTCATCGTAAACGGAATTTACGGGTATTCATGCATTAACATTCAGAACATGTCTCATGGGCTAGGATTAGTCCACATTTCATCATCATAACATTGCATGCTATTCCACTCGTAAGATTTTCAAGTATTTATGTTCGGCTTATTTTACTATTCACATACGGTTGAATTTTTAAGTAAACGCTAACGCGCGATCACAACATGGGATTTACACGTCCGATATTCCTCATTTTATTCCCGACATGTTTTTAAGTTCATTTTGATGTCCCGGAGGTTTCAATGTTCATTTACCCGGTATTTTGGGAAATTCGTCATTTTATTATGTAACTTGCGTTAACTTACGACGGTTTAAGCTTTAACTAACTAATTTTCGTCCTAACAACCGGCACTTGTCCCGAGCATGTTTTTATCATTTCTATGACTTCAAGACACCCCGACTAACTTGGTCATTACACATTTCTAACAACTCGGTTTCACATTTTCCTTATAACACTTTACATAAATAACACAAACTACTACCACTTACACTCAAACCTTCCACTAACTCATCAAATTAAATCACAANTGGTGGAGAAGCTGTCTAATCGCATCAATGATTGGAGGAATAAATCCCTCTCTTTTGCTTGTCGGCTTCAGCTTATTCAGTCAGTTCTGTCTTCTATGCACATCTATTGGGCCTCGGTTTTTGTGCTTCCTGCTCGTATTGTGTCTGATCTTGAGCAGCTTATGCGGGGTTTCCTTTGGAGTTCTAGTAATGGTCGAAAAGGTAATTCTAAAGTTGCTTGAGAGGTTGTGTGCTTGCCGAAACAAGAGGGTGGGCTTGGGATTCGTAGACTTGAATCATTTAATACGGCTCTCATTGCTACTCATATTTGGCGTTTGTTTAATTCTATGGATTCTTTGTGGGTGAAATGGATTCATACTTATAGGTTGCGTGGTCTTAACTTTTGGGATGTTCCAAGTTGTGGTAATCTGTCTTGGAGTCGGCGGAAGATCCTTCAGATTAGGCCGCTTGTTAGGCAATTTTTTTGGTATAATATTGGTAATGGTTTGAAGGCTTCAGCTTGGTTTGATAAGTGGTGTTCGGTTGTTCCTCTTTCTCTTATTGTGTCCTCGAGGGATATACACCGGGCTGGTTTTTCTTCTAATTTTTTGGTTCAGGACATTATTTTGGAGGATTCATGGGCTTGGCAGAATATGTGGGGAACTCGGTATCCTATGCTTACATCTATTTCGGTTCCTAATTTAAATGCTAATGTGGATGATCGGTTAGTTTGGAAGACGGGGGATGGTCATGTCAAGTCTTTCTCTATTTCTTTAGTTTGGGAGTGTATTCGGCCGCGTGGACAGGTTGTTGATTGGTTTCATCTTGTTTGGTTCTCGCACCGTATTCCGAGGCATGCTTTTCATTTGTGGCTCGTTATGAGAAGGAGCTTCGTACTCAGGATATGCTACGCTCAAACCGGATTCTCATGATCACCTTTTCTTTGAGTGTTTGTTTTCTTTTCAGGTTTGGGACTCATTGAAGGTGTTTGCTGGTCTTACGGATATTCCTTCTTCCTTAGAGGATGTGGTGCATCATTTGACTCCTATTTCTACATCTCGGTCTGTGAGGAGTGTTGTTTCGAAGCTTTTGTTTGCGGCGACTTCTTATTTTATTTGGCAACAAAGAAACAACAGGATCTTCAAGCAGCAACATCGGTCTGAAAGTCAATTGATTGATGTGATTAAATCTACGGTGCGTTTGAAGCTTCTTACATGTAGATTCAAAAGGAGGGCGAATGTTCTTGAATTATTGCGTGTTTGGCGGTTGCCTATGTCTCTTTTGCATTCTTAATGGCGAGTTCTATTCTTGATGCTGATTTCGTGTTCTTGGAGTGTGAGGCTGGTCTTTTTTCCATGGTTGATGCTTTTGGCGGTAGTTGGAATTCGTTGGAGATTCGGGTGAGTGCTGTACTCTTTTTCGCTACTCCAAGGTTTTCCCACTGGGTTTTTACTTGGAAAGGGTTTTTAACGAGGCAGGCTCATCTGGTTCATCAATCTCCTTCGAAGCGATGGGCTGATTTGTGTGGTCATTCTTGTGTTATTAGGTGGATGTTCAAGCGTTTAACACAAGCGTTTTACTTGGAATGTGTTAATCACAAGCGTTTTAGTTGGATGTTCAAGCGTTGCTTGAGGTTAATGTGGTACTTCAGCCACATTCCATTGTACTTAAACGATTTTTTGGTGTAATATAATTTACCGGGTGGAATGCCCTTTACCCAGTTTTTACATATTATTAAGTGTTAGCAAACTAATAAATTTTGCATACATTTTAAAAGTGTTTAGAGTTTTGATCGTGTTTCATCAAATAAAAACTTCCATTTTCTTTGTGGGTTTAGCATACCTCTTCTCATTTTCTCAAGAAGATCACATTAAGATATTGCCTTTTGAAATGGAAATGATACATTACTTCAAATTAGATCCTTCGTAGCCCGCGAATGAGTTGGATTTAGAAATTTGTTCCCGCTTTTTCTCTATATAAATATTTCACTCTCAACATCAAGAAAAATAAAAAGTTTTCTACACATATCGATTTAGGGTTTTAAAGACATATTGCTTCCACTGGTGAGTTTTTTTATTTTTTTTTTCTTAATGCAATCATAAATTAGATACTTTTATTCACACAAATTTCTGTACTCACACACATACATTGTGTTTGTTTTCCTGCTTTGAAATAAATAGGAAATACTAATATGGCCGAATGCCAAAAATCATAACCGCATTGTGGTGTTATCACGATCGCACAACCTTACAAAAACACGACAGTGTAGATATAAATCACACAAGAAAACTTTCAAGAACTCAAGAAACTACGGGTTTGATGAAGAGATAATCATGACATACGTATACAATGTAAAAACAATAACTTAATTAACTAGAGGTGGACTAACATTGAAAATTGAGAAGCATAAATGCATGTCTTTTTGCAGAAGGTACGTTAATTTATATTTTGTATATAGAACATATTTGCATTACTAAATCATTTGAAATATGATATCCACATGACTTAGATATGGGCTAGCGATTAACACATTGAGTCATAACGATAAGGTTTAGCATATGTCAACATTAACCTTACTACTTTATCTGTGGCTGATGTAGAAAAAATACATTGGTAATTTTGTATTTCTTTTTCTGATGCGTAATGTTGATAGTGCTGCAATGCAATGCAGATACATATCTCGAGCAAGTAGCAACACTAGGAGTAGCGCCACATAGGGAGGTAAGTTCCTTTTCCATATTTCATATTGTGCTGGTATCTTTTTTCCTAGCAACTATTTTATTAGCTAGATAACCTTGATGATTGTTATCAGAAGGTGAAAGTAAAGATCCATAAGTTGGAAAATGTTCTACTCCCACAATTTGCTTGCACGAAAAGGTCCATTGGGTACAGTGTGGTGTGCTGCGCATCTGCAAAAGAAACTTAACAGATCCAATTATGTTACCATCAATATCCCCTCGACTGTTGGTTTGTTTTTTACTTTCAACTACTTGTTAAAAATATGAATGAATGAATTGTGTATTTTCTCACTAAGTCACTATTAAGGACTTTATGTTACATTGACTCTCTTGGTTGATCAAGTTACAAAACTTACGATTTTATTTTCAAGAGTGTGACAATATCTTGGGCCCTCTGTTTCTTATTCTAATGCTTGACTATAACATGGTTTCGTAGAGCAAATAATGCATCCACAAGTCCCAATTGCATTAAGAATGTCGGGTCATCTTCTGCTTGGTGTTGTTCGCATATATTCAAAGAAAGTTGAATATCTCCAACATGACTATGATGTCCTAAGCATAGACATAAATAAGGCCTTTGAATATGCAAATATTAATCTCCCACAAGATCAGAATCAAGCAAATTTCGAATCCATCACTTTGCCAGACAGTTTTGCCCTTGACTTGATGGAAATTGATGGCTACAACCCAAATGAGTATGAAATAGTCTATTTTATATTATATATTTAATTTGGATAATGTAGAACATAGAAGTTTTGACAGTTTAATTCACAGGTCCCCAGAAAACCATTGTGTGCCGAATGAAGATATTTCATTCGCGGGTAAGGTGTTATTACTGGTAAGTTTGATATTTATTCCTGAAAGTTGATATGACCTCTAAACTTTAGCATATATCCTCAGATTGTTGTCCGCCCAGTATTTCAAATAAAAAAGATCATGCGGGACATATTACGATATATGTTGGTGAGGTAACTGTGTTAGATGTGTTTCGTATTTGGTAGATAATTCTGTACTTTGTGTTTTTAATGAACGTCTAATGTCATTTTCTGCTGTTTGTATAGGGTGCAACCATCAATTCATCTTGTTCCGTGGATGATCAAGTGCCTGAGCCGAGATCGGTGGAAATGTATGCATCTGATAGATAGTTCTTTTCAACGTTTGATATGCTATGTTTCATTTTGTTAATTGGTACAACGTGTATTGGATGTATGAAGTTTAAGTCATTCATTTAATGAACACAAGTCGTTGCAAATGAACTGCTTTTTTTAGGAAATGCTAAAACGTCATGATAATTGATACATGCATCAATAGAACGAGTGGAAAGATGTGCCAAACTGCCAATGCATTTCATGACTAAATCAAATTATGGCTTAAAAATTCCATCACTTGTTTAATTATATTTTTTCCATCTTGAGTTTAATGAATTTTCAAAGGTTGTTTTATCACTTAAATCTTTTTTCGGAACCACAATTTTTTCAGTTGTTTGCAACGGGTCAAGTATAATGTTTTGTTGATGTCCATACTTGTCTGAAAAGTTATAGATGACTTTGTAGAGTCAAAACAAGTATTAACTCTTTTAGAATGGTTTTGAGAATTATTCCTGTGGAAATAATCATTCAATCACGTTTGATGCAGCGGAGATCCTGTTACTCCACCAGCAACAAATGGTGGTTTTCAAGAACCTGATACTAATCACATAGTATACAATGACATCAGCACTAATGAGCATGTTGATCCTTCACCTAATTCTAATCATAATAATTCTGTGGTGAAGGAGATATCAGATGGAAACAGTAATGATTCATCAAAATTTCATGAAGTGGAGGTTCCAATTGAACCCGTGCCGTTACCTAAGCAAACTCCATCAACAAAATCAGCTCATTCTGAACCAGTCCATAATAACTCAGACCCACATGTATCATATGGTGAGTGCCTTTTAATAAATATATACTATAAGACTATTACTAAACTGACCAGAATTATGATGTTGTGCAGCGCTAGCACCGTCTCCGCAGGTTGCGCCAGCAAGGGTAAAACGGACAAGGACAAAATACGATAAAGCTACAGTCTTGACTAATGCGTATGGTTTTATTTAGTGGTTGACATGTTATTTATGTTCTGTTGATTGATGTTCTTTATAAGATATATGGTTTATGATAACTTTAGGTTCATGAAAAAATCTATAGATGATCCCAGCGAGTTGTTAAGAAAAAGAAAACGAGCATCTCGTTTGGACGTTTGGAAGTTACACAATACATGTAAAAAGGAAAAAGTCCTTTTTGACCCCATAATTACTGGTTAGTAAGCTTTTTGCAATATTCTGCTTCATAATGTACACTTTGACCATTTAAATTCTATTCATACCAACTTATAATTTTAACATTGGCATGACTGTTTTGAAATTTTTATAAATCCAGCAAACTTCATAAAAAAATCTTACAAAATTGCATAGTTTTTGTGATAGTATGTGACCTATTAGTTGTGAATTCAATGAATTGAGTTGGGCTTTTTAAGTCAATAAGTACTTTTAAATGCTTCAAACTGCTCACATGTTCTATGCATGAGCATTTGCAGGGTTAAGTGATAATCTTTGTCAAATGTTCTCACCGCCAATATATGATAAAATGGAAGTTGGAGTCGGTACTGATGTGGATCCTGGCGATACGATACCCGATATACCTGATATTGGATACAGTGGCGGTCTCTCTGATGTTTCTGATGTATTTTTCTTAGTTAAATATTTAACATAATCCTCTGTTCGCTGAATAGTTGTAACTTAATAGTGCATTCCTATTTCAGGAGCTGGGCTTTTTGGAAGATGATTTTAGCACATCAAGTAGTAAGTCAAGTTTTTAGCTTTGAATAGTTTATATTTTGCTTCTCATCGCTATTTTGGTTAAAAAAGTAATTCAAGTTAGACTCTTTGAGAGTCGGCTCAACTTTTTGAGCTGAAAATTGGGAAGAAATAAGTTGTACTATTATAGAAACATTCGGCTATTAATATGAGAAAACTATGCAATTTCAAATATAGAATGGACTATATCAGAACAACTTTAGTAAGAAGTAGAGTTTGCTTATATAGTCTTGAAGATCTCATTTTTGGATTAGAAACAAAATTGAAGAAATAAAATGAGTTCTTGAATACAAATAAGTTGACAATTTACTTTGTATTGTAAAACATTATCATATGTGACCATGTTTGTATTATGTCTTCCTCATGAATGTAAAGGTCTAAAGGGTACCCCTTATGTGGATTCTTCATTTGGAAAACAACGATCGCCACCTGAAGTTAGCTCATTGTTAGCAAGAACTAGGTAATGTTCTTGAACTTTGCGATATATGTGTGGTTTTGTTTACTTTGTGACTTATATATGATGATGTTGGTGCAGGACCGTGGCACAATATATAAAAGAGAAGTCAACAGCCACCCTGTGTACATCAGAAAGTTTTGGGTCTGTTTGTTTGAAAGACATTTTACAAGGAAAAACAAGAAAAGTATGCTCCCGAATGTTCTTTGAGACACTTGTAAGTTTCTGCTCATATCATGTTCCCTTTGTGAGTTTTTGTTATGCTTTGGCATTAAAAGTCAAGTAACCATTACAGGTCTAGTGATTGACTTTTCAAGATATAGTGAAAATTCTAGCAAACATACACCATGTAAGAGCTGACAGTTGTGAAGTAAAATAATCTTTTATTTCTACAGTTTTACGAAAAGTGTTCAATCCTTGACAAATAGTAGCCTTTTCCTGGTATTTTTAACCCAATATTGTGTTTTAACCTGTTGTATCTTTAATCACATACAAAAAAGTTGGTGTTAAATGTATCACTGTCATATTAAGAATCAACTCTCCAGATGTTGTTTAAGTTTGACATCTCAAGTCAAATAACAGTATCTCTTTAAACTTTAAAGTGACATCACAATCGGTCTTTTGTTAATGTCAAATATATGATTTAGCCAATTATATTGTTGCAAGCATTTAAAAAAAAAAAAAAAAAAAAAAAAAAATCCACAACCAACATATTTTGTTAACAATATTTATGCGTCCAAAATTTGAACAATTTAAAGCGTACATGGTTTAGGTATTGAAGAGTTGCGACCTTGTTGATGTAATGCAAGAAGAACCATATGCCGATATCACTCTGAAGGTGACACATAAGTTTTCAAAGCTTAAGTTCTCAAACTAAGTATGCTCCAAGGTACTTGTGTTCTACAGCTGTGCTAGTGTTCTTATGGGCTTGCTTTTACTCATTCAATTTGCAAGTACCAAGATTATGTTCTGTTTTGATATTGCAGTTGGTATAAATGCAGCATGTTCATCATCTATGTAAATATATATAAATTTTGGTATAGGATATTCGCGCTTTATGATTTATTTTTCACCATACCATTAATTAGTAATAATCAGTAAAAGGAGCTTAATGACATATGAGGTTTTAAGCTGTAATGAATGTTATTTGCTCCTTTTTGTAGATGAAATGTGTTGGTATTCCAGATTCCTTTGTTATGAGAATGTGCTCTTTCTTTATCTGATTTATTGTTATAAAACTTTATACAATTTGAAACATGAGAACAAATTTGGTTAAATGCCAGTTCCTCTAGTAAAGGAAGGTATATATACATTTTTTTTTTCTCAGAAAAACAAGTACATTAAACTAGAACCATAGCCTTAAGTATAGAATTTTAAGTAGTGCAGGTGGGGATCAAAATGTTGATGATCACCCATGGTTGAAGATTTTATATCAGTCAAGATTTTGTAAGGTACTTTTTGATCTAGTGGAAGAATTTAAATTAAAAAACTTATTTAAGCATAAAAAACTGTTAGAGCATACACAATGGTAACACAAGTTACATCTTAACACACCGCCATGTCAGCGCCACATCAGCTTTAACCTTTTCACCTTAACTCACAAAAAAACACCCACAATCATAACTCAACCTTAACTCACTTTAACTCAACTTTTCAAATATTTTCAAATTCAACCCTAAACTAAAACTAATACTTCATTTATTAAAAACCATAACATTCATTCTTAAAACATATTACAATACGCACTAAAAAAAAATACATTACGNCCTGCTTTTATAACCACAGGGACTAAATTGTAAACACCAAAGTACCACAGGGACCAAACTGCAAATTCAATTTATGTACTCCCTCCGTCCAAAATTTATTGTCCACAATTGACTTTTCTAGTCTTTTTTCTTCAACTTTGACCTTAAATATTTTTGTGGGTGTTACATAATATTTGATGCAAAATATATAAACGGATTGGGTTTTAAGTGTACTTTTCAATGGTATAATTTTTCATCAAGTATTATATAATGAAAAATATATATTTATGGTCAAAGTTGAACTAGTTTGACTTTGAAAATTCAAACTGGACAATAATTTTGGGACGGAGGGAGTATCATCTTCTCCACACAAGAACACACACACAAACTGTAAAACGCACACACAAGAACACACACACTGCAAAATTACACACTCAATAACACACACTTCAATCATGGGGGGGCGAAATGAATTTTTTTTTTAAACAAACCACCCTTAACGCCACGTTACGGGCTTAACGAGCCGCGTTAACGCGGCCTTAACGCCAACCCATGCAAGGGCTAACGCCCATTAACGCACGTTAAAGGTGCCTTAACACCAAGACTTGCGTTACCGTTGCAAATGCTCTTAGTACCAATGATGCCTTTTCAGGGCTAAATTGTGGACCCAAGTCTATAATTCTAAATTTCGAAGACAAAAAACGAGTTAGGTTTGAAGCCGAACAAGTTTGGATCATAACATGTCGGCATGACTAACGCGTTTAATAAATGGTTTGAGTTTACCAACTTGTTTTTTAATCCGTTAACTTGTATGATATTGAATTATCGGACTTTGTATTATAATATTGATTGATAAAAAGGCATGATTTGGAATTAAAATTTTGATTATGTGATGATGATGATGGGTATCAAGCATTTTTTTTTTGGTAACCGTGATTTCCGACTTTTTGGCCGACTAATCCATGGGGTTTGAACCACGTAAAGCCCTCTCTTTTCAGGAGGTTGGCGTGGCCACTTAAAGTTGTTTGCACCTAGCAGGAATTGAACTTGAGACCTCACACATTTTAGAGTGATAGTGACAAGCCCTTTTACCACTAGGCCAACCTTAAGTGGTTGGTGTCAAGCATTGTTAAACTTTGGTTAATACAGTAGTATCTTTAATTTGTCTTTGAGTTTTATGGTCGATCAACTTTCTCAAGTTTTGTAAGAGAGGAAGGTATCGTGGCTCAACCCTCGCCAAGTCCAATGTGGACGGCTTTTTGGCGCCGCCATACTCCCGCCACCATACCCCCTCCCCCGCATCGTTGATGAGCGTGTAAATACTCATCATTTTTGTGTCATCTGAACTGCTAAAACATCCAAAAACACCCAATAATGCATCAAAATAGTGAAAATATTCCAAAAGTGTGTTTTATATGTTTTAGATGCAAAATGTTTAAAAACAAATGAAAAATGAACAAAGTTTGCACAATTGGCAGTTTCAGTCCCTCAACTATCAAGAATTGACAAAACTAGTCCCTAAGCATCTATTTTCAATAAAAAGTCACCAAAGGTCCTTTTGAAATTACAAATAATCATATTTAGTCCTTTGGTGGAAAGTTTGGCAAAATTACACATTTAGTCCTTCAAGTTTCAAAATTGGCAGAAATGGCCCCTGAGAAACAATTTTGAATGAAAAAGTCTTTTATGGTCCTTGGAAAGTAAAAGTTATCACAAATGGTCCTTGGGTGTGAAATTTGGTGAAATTACAAGTTTGGTCCCTCAACTTTGAAGATTTGGCAGAATTGGTCCCTGAGAATTTCAAAAGTGGAAAAAATCAAGTGAGGTCCTTGTACTATTCATCTTTGGCAAGCATCACCCTTGTGACAACTTTGGGTGAATTACATTTTCAGTCCCTCATTTTCAGATTATTACACAAATGGTCCTTGTTCTTTTGTTAACTACAAACCAAATGGACCCCTTGTTTTATAAATAACCCAACAACAAACACCCCATTTCCCTGGCCCATCTACACAACCAGCCCACACTCCCCGTTATAATAAACCTGTGGTCAAACCACAGGTCAAACCCATCCTTCCCTCCATACCACTGAACCCAAAACCACTCCTGGTTTTTCCTCCCCCACTTGCCCACTACCACCTGCTGCCACCCATCACCTCCACCGCCCAAAACCACCACCCTACCCTACCCTACCCTACCCCAATTGCAATCACAGACCCCCAATTGTCTATATAAGTATTTCCCGCCAAAATGGATTCGACGGCCAAGATCAATTGAGCCCATCCAAGGGACAAGAATTCAAGTGGGAAAGTATCAGAGATCAAGTGGGAGCTCAGAAGGTCAATAAAAAGAAAGAAAGAAGCAACATAGAAGACCAATTAGTGTAGTGTAGTTTTTATTATGTCATAGGTAGTGTAATTTTATTTCCAGTTAATCCTTTGGCTTTTAAATGTTGTAATAAGTAATTTCATTGTATTTTGAACCTTTGTCAAGCTTTAATTCCAGTCCTTCAGTTTCATTTCAGTTTATGCACATTTTCATTGAAATTCTCATGATAAGCTAAAATTTGTTGTAACGTTGTTTTCTCTGTTCAATTGAGTTCATCAAAGCTTATTCATAAGCTTTCATAAGCTCAGAAGTCTTTTAAAGTAGTTTTGCTTTAAAATCTTAAATTACTCAAAAATCCAAATAATTAGCTCATAAATAAAAAAATTCAGAGATATGAAGAAACATGCTTGGAACCTGGTGCAAGATGGATTGCTATGGGTTAGGTACCTCATGGGAGGCTATAGGAAATGTTTGTGGTCACTGGTTCACTTATTCCCAGTCTTGGTTCATGTGTAAGCCATTTTCTCATTTTTATGCAATCTACTGTAGCAGCTTATTTTGTGCTTTTACACTGCTTATTTTCTGTTTCTGTGTGCTAGTTTAGGGTTGTATTTGCTTATTGAGCTTGGTTCATAACTTGTTGGTGCTTAGTTTAAGTTTTAGCTTCAAATTTGTTTCAAATTAGTCATAACTGCTCATTTTGACTTGCTCATATATAGTGCCTTTCAGTGATTGATCCATGCTTATTTAGTGTTATCTCACCTAATTAAGCTTATGGGNTATTCAGAGTGCTCGTATTAATTATATTGAAGTGTTTAAGGTGTGAATCACTTGTGTTCGTGTTCTTCTTAAGTTAATTATTATATTCCGCATAGTAATTAAGGTTACATACAAGTCAGCTTCTATACATTATTGTCTTGGTTTATCTAAGATAGTAATTCTAGATCAACTGCTCAACTGGGATCAACAGGCCCCACAGCCTCCCCCTTGGCTCTTTGGACTCACAAGCTGGCCCTCTTCCCATTTCAAGCTTTTGTTGAAGCTTAAGCTCACTGGGACCCACATATATTGGCCATTAATAGTTGTCCCATTTCTGTGTTGAATCAAGGTTTCATGTGCTTATTTTGTGTGCTTATTTGCTTATCAGTTGTCTTATTTTGTTGTCTTGGCTTCATAACAGTCCACCTCACTCATTTGCACCCAAAGATATCAATGTGGACCCCACATAAGCTCATTTTCATCTAAAGTCAACAAAAGTTAACTGTTTTAGCTTTTTGTGTCCATTTTGCTTATTTTTAAGTTTCGGAAAAGTTGTTTTCACAAAAGTTCTTAGTTTTTAGGTATAAAATAGTTTTCCAAAAGAAAAACCAGAAAAATCCAAAATAAATTTAAGTGATAACTTCTATTTAATATTATTTATCTTTTTAATTTTCCTTTTTAGCTTTTTATCAAGCAATTTTCATTTTTATATTTTT
>LBNU01030589.1:2037-22214 GCA_014162995.1 Artemisia annua
TGTGATATTCAGAGTATCACAAGTGATATTCTGAATATCATAAGTGATTTTCTGAATTTGACAAGTGATATTCAACAAATGTTTGTAACATGAAAATCACAAGTGATATTCAGAAAATCACAAATGATAGATATTCAAAAAATCACAATTGATATTTAGAATATCACCATTGATATTCAGAAAAACACAAATGATATTCTGAATATCAATTGTGATATTCAGAAACGTTTTCATCCGTTTTCATCCGTAATTTTTCGTTTTCGTCCATTTTTCATACGTTTTTGTCCGTTTTCATAAGTGGTTTTACGCTTTCATACGTTTTTGTCTGTTTTCATACGTATTCGTCCATTTTCTTACATTTTGGTCCATTTTCTTAAGTTTCTGAATATCACAAGTGATATTCAGTGATATCTAGAATATCACTTGTGATTTTCTGAATATCACTTGTGATTTTCTAAATATCAATTGTGATATTCTGAATAGCACTTGTGATTTTCTTATGTTTTCGTCCGTTTTCATACTTCATCCATTTTCATACGTATTAGTCCATTTTTTTACGTTTCGTCCGTTTTTATACGTTTCCGAATATCACAATTGATATTCAGAATATCACTTATGTTTTTCTGAATATCAATGGTGATATTCTAAATATCACTTGTGATTTTCATGTTACAAAATATTTGTTGAAAATCACTTTTCAAATTCAGAAAATCACTTATGATATTCATAATATCACTTGTGATACTTTGAATATCACATAATATTACTTATAATATCTAGAATATCATTTGTGGTACTCATAATATCACTTGTGATATTCTACATATCAAAGAAAATCACTTGTGATATTCAGAATATCACAGCAGAATATAACTTGTGATATTTAGAATATCACAAAATATCACTTGTGATATTCACAATATAATTTGTGATATTCAGAATATCACTTGTGATATTTAGAAACATATGAAAACGTATAAAATTGCCAAAAACATTAAAAAACGGACGAAAACGAATGAAAAAATGGACGAAAACGTAAGAAAACGAACGAAAATGTATGAAAACGGAAGAAAACGTATAAAAATGTAACAACATGTATGAAAAGGACAAAAACGTTTGAAAAATGGACGAAAATGAAAGAAAACGGATGAAAACGAACGAAAACATTTCTGAATATCACAACTAATATTCAGAATATCACTTTTATTTTTCTGAATATCAATGGTGATATTCTAAATATCAATTGTGATTTTCTAAATATCTATCATTTGTGATAATCTGAATATCAGTTGTGATTTTCATGTTACAAACATTTGTTGAATATCACTTGTCAAATTCGAATCACTTATGATATTCAGAATATCACTTGTGATACTCTGAATATCACAGAATATTACTTATGATATCCAGAATATCATTTGTGGTACTCATAATATCACTTGTGATATTCTGCATATCACAGAAAATCAATTTTGATATTAAAAAATGTATGAAAAACGTAAGAGGATGAAAACATAAGAAAATTACAAGTGATATTCAGAAAATCACAAGTGATATTATGAATATAACTTGTAATATTTAGAAACGTAAGAAAACAGATGAAAACGTAAGAAATTGGACAAATACGTATGAAAACGGACAAAAAACGAATGAAAACATAAAAGCACGTATAAAAATGGACAAAAACATATGAAAAATGGATGAAAATAAAGGAAAACGGATGAAAACAGACAAAAACGTATGAAAAGAACGAAAATGAACGAAATTGGACGAAAACATATGAAAATGGACGAAAATGGGCGAAAAACGGACGAAAACGTACGGAAATAGACGAAAATGTATGAAAACGTAAAAACACGTCTAAAAACGAACGAAAACGTATGAAAAGTAGATGAAAACGGATGAAAACGTATAAAAACGGACGAAAATGTATGAAGATAGACAAAAACGTCAAAAAATGGACGAAAACAGACGAAAACGTTTGAAAAGAGACGAAAACGTAAAAATACGAACGAAAATGTTTGAAAACAGACGAAAACGTATGAAAACGAACAAAAACCTTTGAAAACGGACGAAAACGTGTATAAATGTATGAAAACGGAAAAAAAAACGGGCGAAAATGTATGTAACGAACGAAAACGTAAGAAAGTGAAAAAAACGTGTGANAAAAAAAAACGAAAAAAAAAAGAAAAAAACGTGTAAATTAAAAAAAAAACGTAAATTAAAAAAAAAAAAAAACGTGAATTTTTTTTGAAAAAAAAAAGAAAAAAAAAGTGAATTAAAAAAATGTCTATAAAAAAAGACAAAATTAGCGTGGAAAAAAAATAAATAAAAGTACGTGATTAGAAAAGAATAGACAAGAAAAAAAAAAGAAAAGAAAATAAGAAAAATAAAAAGAAAGAAACGTCAATAGAATTAGCAGGAAAAAAAAAAGACGTAAATAGGAAAAAAGAAATAAAAAGAAAAGAAAAGAGAAAAAAGGGAAAAAGAAAAAAAAAGAATAAATAAGAAAGACAAAGAAAAAGGGGAAAAACATGGACTTAGGTTTCCATATTAAAATCTTAGGTTAATCCAGATCAAACTAGATGGATGGTGGAGATTTGTCCCTTGGTATGCACCAAAATAAGGGTATGCAATTGAATTTTCCTCTTCATAACAAATCTTCCACTCAACATCAACCGACATCAATATCGTATATATAAGAACAAGTCAATCTATCGTTTTCGTGTTTAGTGGAAAGCACGATTAATGAGCGAAGCATGCTCTAAACATGATACAAAGTACAAACTACGTACAAAGATTTGTATGGCACGGATGCCAAAGATGCTAAATCGTCTATATATAATTCTTGTTCTACAAAGATTGAATTCAAGTTCCATTCTTCAAGTATATTAGATGAGTAGTTAAGTTGGCACAAGTCTATCTGTAAACCTAAGTTGCATTAGGTTAAAGTTAGAAGTATAAATAAACATGCAATTATGTAACCATAATGTCATTTAATCAATTTACTCGTTCACTATTTAACATGCTATCAAAGTTTTAGGTACAACAACACTACAAAAATTTCCTATCCTCCATTCATCGGCTGCTTGTACCCGGAAGATTCTCGTTTATTTTATTTATTTATTTATTTTTTAATTAGTTATTTTCATACAAAACTCATAAATAATAACCCACAAAATCATACCCGTCATAGTACACCATATATATTTGAGAAATTAATCAATTAACTAATTTTTCATTTACAAAACTTTGTTTTTGCCATTGGGGATCATTTTGTCGGCGACAATAGTTGAAATAAAATTCCCGCTCCTGCCTAAAGGCAAAACAATTCTAAACTCTGCTTCCATTGGAAAGAAAAAAAGAGGCTTTCAACATCAGGAAGATGATTATTTGGGGTTTTCATAATTCGATCCAGTTGCGGAGGAGTATTAGACTAGTTAGGTCGGCACAAGCCTATTTGTAAGATTAAGGTCCATTAGGTTTAGAGTTAGAATAACGTTATCCTAGCCTCTAAACATGCAATTATGTAATCACAAGACAGTAACATTTTGTCAAGGCTCTTTTACAACAAAGTACTAAGACTGAAACTATACATATACTATCTTGTTTTTCAAAATATTAAATCGTTTGTTCTAATCTCTACAATCTATTCATCTTCTTGTTTTTTGTCAGAACTACCAAAACAAGGGGTTGTAGTTTACAAGAATCAACGTACAACAAATTTGTTTTATGCAACTGACAAAAATATATAGTTAATATTTTGTCCAGAACCCTTCTGATTTTGCAAATTGCAATACTTAAATTAACAAAAAACAGTTGATGCATAATCTAGTCATAATATTAAGTAAAGAAAACAATAACGCAAACATTATCATGTGCAATCTGAACTTACGAACATTGCTGATGGTGTAGGAATATTTGTTGACTATTTGCAAGATTACAAGATCATTTATGAATTTGAAAACTAATAAAAAACCAAATCATGTGACACCCACATACATCTATGAATTTTATATATAAATTCAAAGTAAATTAATGGAGAGTTGCTGAGAATGTCAAGGTCTAAGACTGTGTCAAACCTTGAAGAGTCAAAGCATAAATAATTAACAAGTATGGGATCCACATGAAAAGCTCTCATCTCAAAAGAAAGTGAAAGGTTTGTCACCTAATCTGATTTTAATTTTATGAGGTGCTGATAATTTTTGTTATGAGTCATGAACATTTTTCATAAGACAAAGATTGCATTTGGTTAAAATATAGGTAATACTATGTACCTAAAGTAGAAACTAAGAACATGTAGGTTGACTAAAGTTAGGAGCTGAATACAAATTAAGGTTATGAAATGTATTTAAGTTGGAAAATGATTTAGAGACCTAAAACTTTGTACTAATTTTATGTTTAATATGTGCGGACTTAGCTCATTAAATTGTAAAACAGTAGGTCTGTTATTACTACCTATTAATTATTGACATGCAACTTTAGTCGTTAAATTAGGCTTGAAATTAGGTACCTCAATTACTACCTATTTACGGAGTACTAAGTTTTTGATCAAGTTTAAGAGGATGATGTCTTAGTGTATCATTTTTATACTAGCAGGGTACTCGCGCGTTGCGGCGGTGGGTACCCTGAAATAAAATTTACGGATATCAAGAATTTCGTTTAGCTCGTGTCCGTTCGGGCTCGAGCCCGTTTGGCCTGTGCCCGTTCAGGCTCGAGCCTATTTGGTCCGTTACCCGTTTGGGCTTGAATATTTGTATAATGTACTTTATTATTTGTATTAGTGACATTTTATGCAGGAATTGTTTTTAAGTTAGTTGTAAAATATGCTTCATAATTAGTATTTCTTATGTAAATGGTGTTTTAATAACTGTATTAATTGTATTTATTGATCAGTTAATTAATTCTATTTAATGTATATAATGATTTATTTATTGCATTTAATGTTAGTATTTCTATTTTAATTAGTAATAGTAACTACTAAGATGCGCGTTTTCAGACCGGATACCATCTACACAACGTATAAACTTCACTTTATTATAACAAAAAGCAATTGTTAGTGATTCGTCTGGCATCCTTCTATAAACTAGGATCATGACCTATATATTACCATGGCCTAACTATTGTCATTCGATAAGGTCGTTGACAAATGCAATATCTATCCACTGAAGTTTATTCTTACTTATTTACAGTCGGTAGATGTACTCTATCTCCAAGAACCAACTCCAACTAGAGACTTGACCATGACCACAAAATGGGCCATATGCAAATAGGTAACATGGCTCAAAAGCTTAGGTCAAAGTTTGAATCACTTCATTAGGATAATGTTCCTCTTTTGACAAACTAAAAGTATTCTAATACCAACAAACATAAATAATCGAGTGTCTTTAAAGATGACATATTGGGTGACATCAATTTGATGCTCCACCATTATTGATGTTTGGATCAAGTACTATTAAAGCTTCATGGTCAAATATAGCTTAATTGAACCATTTTTGGAGGTCAACCTTGAAGACCCATTCACCTAAGAAGTCATCGTCTCCTAAATGGTGGTAATCCACATAACTTGATTGCAAAAATGAGAACAGGCAACATGCAGGTCCCAAAGTCCAAACCAACTTTTTGTTGAGGTGTTCTAGATTCCGAGAAAATAAACATTGTAGCTGCAATGTAAATACATACTAACGCAGCCTCTTGGACATGCCTATTTGTAAATATAGCTTTTGTTTCACGACAGGAAGGACCAAAA
Source organism: Artemisia annua (assembly GCA_014162995.1). Lineage (NCBI taxonomy): Eukaryota > Viridiplantae > Streptophyta > Magnoliopsida > Asterales > Asteraceae > Artemisia > Artemisia annua. Next base: position 7,787 of record LBNU01030589.1, read on the forward strand.
ACCACCTTAAATGCCGTTACTTTATCGATCAAAGCCATTGTTCAATACTTCAATTGACATTTTAAGAAATCCAGTAAAGATATAATAGCTTTCGGTGTATGGTTGTTATCACATCCATTGCTCGAATAGACTTGTGTCTTTTGGAGACGCTACCGTGAAGGCAACTTCATCCTCTAGCATATAGTACGTACCCTGGCTTTAAGCTTTTTAATTAAGATATTCCGTTATTCAGTGAGATCCAAGTCCCACGAATGACCCGTTTAATCATGATTCTCTTTTTACGATCACTGATCTTTTTCAACCATGAAGTTGGCATCTAAGTCAATATGGCACGTAATATATACATGGTGTGTCACAAGAACTCATGTTGTCATTAGGAATCATACAAGTAACGATAATAAAAAATTTCTTCCACTCGACTCGAAAAATATTACTTACATACTCTTGTATCATTTGTTTTAAACTTTTAATGTTCTAAACATTACAACTTTCCCACTAAATTCACTAGGAGAAGCGTTAGATTTTCTTCATGTGGCATCAGATTACATTATCAGCATGCAGCATCAGATTTCTAGCCTCATTAAACTATATGAGAAGAAAAACTAAAATGAGAAGGATGAGAAGAAACCACAACCACACATTTGAGATGCACCTACAAAAATAGATGCATCTCCCCTTAAATTTCTCCCTCTTATTTGAATTGTGTGGTTAGAAACTTTTCTCACTCTTCTCATTTTATTTTTTCTTCTTACTAGATCCATACTCATCACATATATGCAAACATGATATGAAAACTGAAAACCATGAGAAAACATTGCTTATTCGTAGGGTGGTGGCAATGTTGCCTAAACATGCCTCAATATAATTTTTAATTAGCCAATAAAGAGAAGCCAACAAATTTCATGCCTAACCATGCCTCAATACATATTTTTAGTGGCAATGTCATGCCTAACCACCATGCTTCAACTTTAATTTTTTTTTTTTTTTTAGAAAAACACCCAAACGGTAATAACCATTAAGTGTGTAACGTTCATAATATTTAATGCCCTTTGTTTTGCCGATTCGGTAAAACACACCGAAGACAATACCGAATCTATCATGCGGAAGGCATGGCAATGTTGATGCCGAGCTTTGCCGCTCCATACCGAGTCCACACCGAGAACAATGCCACCACCTTTAGCCCTTCTTTCATGCATCACTACTTTTCTTCTAATACCTTGATTGCAACATTTAACCAATTCAAATTACCATATTTTGATAGTTTGATGGGGTGAGGAAATTCGATTGATTGAGCAAAACTATAAACTACCTAGACCAATTGCAAAACTGAAAAGGAAAACAACCTTTATATGGGCCTATGTGCTAATTAACAAGGCCATATACCTAAAGAGGTCCACTTGAGTTAGATGATTTTGATGTATAGAATTTAGCTCATAATTTCTTAAAAGAAATATTTGGGCTTTTTTTTGTACGTCCATTGATCGGTTAAGCGTATTATGGTAGAGATATATGTACATTAAAACTTCAGATGCAAAATTGAAATAGTGGAACCTGGAAGTAGGGGTGTTCATCGGTTCGGTTCTCGGTTAATCGGTTTATTCGGTTCGAGTTGTTCGGTTAAAAAAAATTTTTGGGTCATAACCGAAAACCGAACCAAACCGAAAATATCTATAACAGAACCGAACCGAGAACCGAACCGAAGTTCGGTTCGGTTATGGGTCAAAACCGAAAACCGAAATTTATACTTGAATTACACTATTTATATATAATTTTTAATTTAATTATATATATTTTTGGAAAAAAAAAATATTTCAAGCATAAAAAAGTGTTTTTTATATTAGTATAAAATTTTAATGGATATTTTTTATATATAAAACAATATAAATATATAAAAAATATATATATATTTATATAAATTCGGTTTCGTTTCGGTTTTCGGTTCAGATAGCCAAACTCATATTCAAACTAAAAACCGAATTTTTAATTCGGTTCGGTTTGGTTTTAACAAGTTCGGTTCGGTTATATGTTCGGTTCGGTTTTTTTTCGGTTGGGTTCGGTTCGGTTTATTCGGTTTATTACCCGACCCATGAACACCCCAACCTGGAAGGCTGCATCAGGACTGATTTAAAACGTAAAACAGCCTGGGCAGTGGCACCAGTTTTCTTTTGAAAGCCCAACGTGTATAGTATGCACAAGCACTATTTTAAAGCCCAATATAACAGAAATTCCATGCAAATATATCGACGATGGAAATCGTATCCTATAAATATACAAAGTTCATCGAACAAAAAGAATAATGTACCACTTCAAGTTTGTCGATTTGAAATTTTAGATTGAGATTTCTTATTTGCTAGGGTTTACTTCTAATGTTGTGATCTTCTAATATTAATTGCTTGGTAATCATAAAATTGCTTACTAATCAAATAGTTCTTAGTTAACTTTTAACTTTGATCAGCATTATGTATAATGACTAAGTTCCCTTTAGAGGAAATTTCAAGAATAAACATTTTGAGAAGGGTTTTACGAATTTCGACCATTGATTTCTGGATTATAAAAAAACGACATAGCGAGCAAACAAAATTTGCTCGGCAATTTATTTGCTCGTATTGAATAAGATTTTGACACATAGTCATTTTTTGTTTCCCAGATTAAATATGGTGTTGACACGTGTTTTTGGATAGCCAAATGCTTTGCTTGCCGTCACATTGCTCGTTGCAAATTATTTTCTAGGCTACGGGTGTGTTCACAAGTGGATGTAGCAAGCAAAACTCTTTGCTCTCCTTATTTGCTCGCCCAATTTGTGATATGTGTGGATGTAGCAAGCAAAACTCTTGTTCTCCCTCCCATTTGCTTTCCAATTTGTGATATGTGGCAAGCAAACTATTTGGTCTCCATCCTCATTTGCTCTCCCTCCCCGATTGAAAAGAGAAAGAAGGATGAGGGTGATATTACTACACATTGTGTCAAGCAAATCAAAGAGTCAAGCAAATCAGCATAAACATTTTACTACACATTGTGACGAGCAAATGGATATGGCGCAAAAAAATTGCTCGTGATTTTTATTTATTTATTATTATTATTTTTTATTTTTTTATTTTTATTATTATTATTATTTTTTTTTAATAAAAGGTTGTGTTATGTATTAAAGTTCGAGCAATGAATTTGCTCGGGATGTAGAGATTAGTAATATGAAAAAATAGTGCCGATTATGAATATTTGGTTTGGTAGGAGTAGAGTTTCGTAATTTCTTTTTTTCTTTGGCTATTTTTAGTTATGTACCAGGCACTCAAACTCTACGAAATGATCCAGATCTTTGTTAATCGCCATTGTAATGTTTCATCAAGCACGGGAAAATCATAATCTATTTATTTTTTTTCCATCCAATATGCTTTCTTCTGTTAGAAATATGATATGTTCTTTTCATATATCAAGTTATAAAATGAAGAAAGAACTATTCAACTAACAGGAAGCTCAAGATCAACAAGAGATATTCGAATTAGAAAAACAAGGATTTGTTATTGAAAGATGTAGTTTGTTAGAAGAGAAAGATTACAATTCATAGCTAAAGTGTAAATGAACATCTAGTAATGTATTTATACAATGAAACGTGAAGGAAATAATTTGGGCGGGTAATTTTGTTATGTTATGTTATGTTTTTGATGATTATTTGACTTTTGTTGACTTCCTTTAAATACACATCAATACTTTCCTCCTCAAATGTTGCTCGACCACAAGCAACTAAGCATTCAAATCAAACTAGAAACCTTGTAGCCAGGGACGGAACTTGGCGGGGACTAGAAGGGGTCGTGGACCCCCAAAAATTTAGACACAAGTTCATTTTTAACATTTACATATTGTTGTGGTAAGCATTATTAGTATATGAGTATTAAATGAAAATGTAAATTGGCCCCCTAAAACAAATATATTATAGTTTGGCCCCTCCAACTAAACTTGTCAAGTTTCGTCTATGTCTCTCATGTCTATTTTTCGTTTGCCAGTTGCCCTAATCTCATTGTTAAGCATGTATTTAAAGTTGGCGGTTCCAATCAATTTAATTTCAATCATCACCCTATAATTCGAGGAATTAGTGCATGCATCTCTTGTGAATGTTAAATACATAAAGTAGAACGTCAATTTCACGTGTGACATACTTAAAATAGAATGTGATTTGTACACTGTCAAATTATTTTTCAAATCACTTAATCACATAATTAGTGTTGTGTTGTTGTACTGTTTTTTTCTTAAGATTGTCATTTTAATGCACGGATAAGTTTTTATGGTTTACAAAATTACCATCCTTATAACTAATGATCATGTTACCTCAACTAACGATCAGTATTTGATTGTTTGTCAAGCCTTTACCGTAACTGTTTGTAAAATAATTTGGTCTATTAGACATAAAGGATGGTTCATGGGTTTAAATTTCATGGGCTAGCCTAAAGTACAAATGGAATACTTTAAGAACGCGTTCTCTAACGAGAGCCTACGACCCCTTAAAACCATTAGAGCGAGTTTTCAACTTTTTCTTATTACTTTCTCGGGAAAATATTAAGGTCAAGTTATTCGACTATAAACTATTGTCATTCGTTAAAACATGGGAAGACATAGGCTTGTATACGCATAACAGACAATAATTAAAAACACAAAAAAACCTATTTTGGTTAATCAAGCATTCAAGTACGTGCAAATTGTAGCAACAACATCACGTGCAAAATTGTAGCAACAATGTTACCCGTATAATTATATCAAAAGTATTGTTGCCCGTTTGCCCTCAATTGCTTTATGTAATTAAAATGACTTGATTTCTAAAAAAAGTATTGAATCTAACCTTAATTAGGTTACGAGTTAAACATCAGTCTCAATATAGCTTATCTTATTAGCAAGGTGTCAACATTAAGATTAAGAGGTGGGTAAAGTATCTAATCTTAATTGGTCCACTTTACTTAATGTTTAGTGGTTTAGCTAGGAAGCCTTGTGATGTTTGATTTGATTAATACCTATATCTCTATCTTCCTTCTTAAAATAAGTATGCAGTTTAACTTTTTTGAGTATTTTTTGTTAAACTTTGACTTATTTAGTGTATTAAATATTATCCCGGCGACAATGTCGACGGTACCAGTTGCATTAATTTAATAATTTATATTGGTATTATACCGTCAAAAATGTCGACGGCATAATACCAATCTAAGATTAATTATTTTGTTAATTAACGTTATTGTCCCGTCGACATTGTCGACGGGATAATAACTCCCCCCGTTAAAATTTGTTGACCGAAAAAAGTGTGGGTCCCACGTAAGTCGACGGGGTTTGTCGACGGGATAGTCGTTCCCGACGAGGCACAGCCGACAAGAGGGAGCCGTCGTCATGTCGACGGGATAATATACGCCCGTCGACATGACGACGGGATGGCCCCAAAAATGTCGACGGGAGTGGCGTCGAATGTAGTAGTGGTGTCCGTTCGGGCTCGAGCCCGTTTGGCCTGTGCCCGTTCAGGCTCGAGCCTATTTGGTCCGTTACCCGTTTGGGCTTGAATATTTGTATAATGTACTTTATTATTTGTATTAGTGACATTTTATGCAGGAATTGTTTTTAAGTTAGTTGTAAAATATGCTTCATAATTAGTATTTCTTATGTAAATGGTGTTTTAATAACTGTATTAATTGTATTTATTGATCAGTTAATTAATTCTATTTAATGTACATAATGATTTATTTATTGCATTTAATGTTGGTATTTCTATTTTAATTAGTAACTACTAAGATGCACGTTTTCAGACCGGATACCATCTACACAACGTATAAACTTCACTTTATTATAACAAAAAGCAATTGTTAGCCATGGCGGAGCTTGAACATATTTATTGGGAGGGCCGAAATACAATTCTCAATATTTGGGAGGGCCACTTCTTATTTTATGTGTAAAATTTGAGGTTTATAATGTAAATCTAATAATAATGTAACATAAATTTAGAAAGTTGTGGAGGGCCATAGCCCTCTTTGGTCCTATGGTAGCTCCGCCCATGATTGTTAGTGATTCGTCTGGCATCCTTCTATAAACTAGGATCATGACCTATATATTACCATGGCCTAACTATAGTCATTCGATAAGGTCGTTCACAAATGCAATATCTATCCACTGAAGTTTATTCTTACTTATTTACAGTCGGTAGATGTACTCTATCTCCAAGAACCAACTCCAACTAGAGACTTGACCATGACCACAAAATGGGCCATATGCAAATAGGTAACATGGCTCAAAAGCTTAGGTCAAAGTTTGAATCACTTCATTAGGATAATGTTCCTCTTTTGACAAACTAAAAGTATTCTAATACCAACAAACATAAATAATCGAGTGTCTTTAAAGATGACATATTGGGTGACATCAATTTGATGCTCCACCATTATTGATGTTTGGATCAAGTACTATTAAAGCTTCATGGTCAAATATAGCTTAATTGAACCATTTTTGGAGGTCAGCCTTGAAGACCCATTCACCTAAGAAGTCATAGTCTCCTAAATGGTGGTAATCCACATAACTTGCGTGCAAAAATGAGAACAGGTAACATGCAGGTCCCAAAGTCCAAACCAACTTTTTGTTGAGGTGTTCTAGATTCCGAGAAAATAAACACTGTAGATGTAATGTACGTAAATACATATTAATGAAATTTGAACATATGTTTCACTCAATCACTACTAACACAGCCTCTTGGATATGCCTATTTGTAAATATAGCATTTGTTTCACCACAGGAAAGACCAAAAACCACCTTAAATGACGTTACTTTATCAAAGCATCGTTCAATTGACATTTTAAGAAAACCTGTAAAGAAATACAGTAATAACTTTAGGTGTATGGTTAATTCACTTAATTGGTTATCACATCCATTGCTCGAATAAACTTGTTGTGTCTTTTGGAGACGCTACCGTGAAGGTAACATCATCCTCTAGCATATAGTACTCTGGCTTTAGGCTTTTAATTATGATATTCCCTTATTCACTGAGATCCAAGCCCCACGAGTGACCCTTTTAATCATGATTCTCTTTATACTATACGATCACAGATATTTTTCAACCATGAAGTTGACATCGAAGTCAATATGGCACGTAGTATACATGGTGTGGCACAAAGAAATCATGTCGTCAGTAGGTATCATACAAGTAACGATAATCAAAAGCTTCTTCCACTTGACACGAAAAATATTATCTACAGACTCTTGTATCATTTGTTTTAAACTTTTAATGTTCTAAATATTACAACTTCCCTACTAAATTCATTTGGAGAGGCGTTACATTATCTTCATGTGGCATCAGATTACATTATCAGCATGCAGCATCAGATTTCTAGCCTCGTTAAACTATATGTTGTGCGGAATCACATATATGCAAACATGATATGAAAACTGAAAACCATGAGAAAACATTGCTTGTTCTTAGGTTTTTTTCATGCATCACTACTTTTCTTCTAATACCTTGATTGTAACATTTAACCAATTCAAATTACTATATTTTGATATTTTGATGGGGTGAGTAAATTCGATTGATTGAGCAAAACAATAAACTACCTAGACCAATTGCTAAACCGAAAATGAAAACAACCATATATATGAGGATAATTTTTATATGGGCCTATGTGCTAACAAGGCCTTAGACCTGAAGAGGAACACTTGAGCTAGATAATCTTGATAACCTATAGACTTGCGCATAATTTCTCAAAGAAATAAAGAAATATTTGGGCTTTTTTGTACGTCCATTGATCGGTAATCGGTTAAGCCTTTTATGGTAGAGATATATAGTCACATTNAATCGGTATCCTATTATACAAAGTTCATCGAACAAAAAGAATAAGGTACCAGTTCAAGTTTGTCGATTTGGAATTTTAGATTGGGATTTCTTATTTGCTAGGGTTTACTTCTAATGTTATGATATTCTAATTTCGCAACCATTAATTGATTGGTAATCATAGAATTGCTTACTAAGGGTGCGTTTGGTATCCCACTATGGGAATGAGACTATGACTTTGAAAGTGATTAAAGATGTTTGTTTAAGATGAGGGGTCCACCACTATGGTAATGAATGATATATATATATTTCGTACTTCATATACACCAATAGAGCTAGTTATGGATCTTTCATAGGTGAGGGACCCACCACTACTATCAAACTCATACCCATTGTCATTCATGGCAGCATACCAAACGCACTTAGGGAGTAAAGTTCAAGAATAAACATTTTGAAAAGGGTTTTACGAATTTCAACAATTGATTTACGGGTTAAAAAAAACGACATAGCGAGCAAACTAAATTTGCTCGACAGTTTATTTGCTCATATTGAATAAGATTTTGACACATAGTCATTTTTTGTTTCCCAGATTAAATATGGTGTTGACACGTGTTTTTGTCTAGCAAAATGCTTTGCTTGCCGTCACATTTGCTCGCTGCAAATTATTTTCTAGGCTACGGGTATGTTGACAACTGGTGTAGCAAGCAAAACTCTCTGCTCTCCTTCTTATTTGCTCACTGAATTTGTGATATGTGTCGATTAAGAATATTTGGTTTGGTAGGAGTAGAGTTTCGTAATTTCTTTTTTCCTTCGGCTATTTTTAGTTATGTACAAGGCACTCAAACTCTATGAAACGATCCAGATCTTTGTTAATCACCATTGTGATGTTTCATCAAGCGCCGGAAAATCATAATCTATTTATTTTTTCCATCCAATATGCTTTCTTCTGTTAGAAATATGATATGTTCTTTCCAGAAATCAAGTTATGAAATGAATAAAGAACTATTCAACTAACATGAAGCTCAAGATCAAGAAGAGAGATTCGAATTAGAAGAACAAGGCTTTGTTATTGAAAGATGTAGTTTGTTACAAGATAATGAATAGTACAATTCATAGCTAAACTGTAAATGAACAACTAGTAATGTATTTGTTCAATAAAATGTGAAGGAAACAATTTGGGCGGGTAATTCTGTTATGTGAGTTCTCATGAGGAAAGTCTTGTGGCTACCGAATGGCTCCCGCATGACCATGTCTTCCGCAATATTTGTATCGTCTAGTCTGTCATGTCTATTTTTCATTTGCCAGTCCTAATCTCATTGTTAGGCATGTATTTAAAGTAGGCGTTTCCAATCAATTTACTTTCAATCATCACCCTATAATTCGAGGAATTAGTGCATGCATCTCTTTTGCATGTTAAATACATAAAGTAGAACGTCAATTTCACATGTAACATACTTAAATAGAATGTGATTTGTACACTCTCACATTATTTTTCAAATCACTTATCACTTAATCACATAATTAGTTGTGTTGTTGTACCCTGTTTTTCCCTAAGATTTTCACTTCGATGCACGGATAAATTTTTATGGTTTACAAAATTACCATCCTTAACTAATGATCATGTTACCTCAACTAACGATCAGTATTTGATTGTTTGTCAAGCCTTTACCGTAACTGTTTGTAAAATAATTTGGTCTATTAGACATAAAGGATGGTTCATGGGTTTAAATTTCATGGGCTAGCCTAAAGTACAAATGGAATACTTTAAGAAAGCGTTCTCTAACGAGAGCCTACGACCCCTTAAAACCATTAGAGCGAGTTTTCAACTTTTTCTTATTACTTTCTCGGGAAAATATTAAGGTCAAGTTATTCGACTATAAACTATTGTCATTCGTTAAAACATGGGAAGACATAGGCTTGTATACGCATAACAGACAATAATTAAAAACACAAAAAAACCTATTTTGGTTAATCAAGTATTCAAGTACGTGCAAATTGTAGCAACAACATCACGTGCAAAATTGTAGCAACAATGTCACCCGTATAATTATATCAAAAGTATTGAATCTAACCTTAATTAGGTTACGAGTTAAGCATCAGTCTCAATATAGCTTATCTTATTAGCAAGGTGTCAACATTAAGATTAAGAGGTGGGTAAAGTATCTAATCTTAATTGGTCCACCTTACTTAATGTTTAGTGGTTTAGCTAGGAAGCCTTGTGATGTTTGATTTGATTAATACCTATATCTCTATCTTCCTTCTTAAAATAAGTATGCAGTTTAAATTTTTTGAGTATTTTTTGTTAAACTTTGACTATAAATATTTTTATTTGTGTTATATAATATTTGATGCAAAATATATTAATCGAGTGAGTTTTAAATGTATTTTCATTAATATAATTTTTATCAAGTTTTATTTAACACAAATAAAAATATTTAAAGTTAAAGTTGAACATCAAAGATTTCAAAAAGTGAGGAAGAAGTAAAATACTATATTCTAGGTAAATAATATTCTTTATAGCTTATGTGAGTAGATAAAAACAATATATTTTTCATTCTTATTTAGATTACATACTTCAATTGAATTGATCGTTAATCACCTATTAATCATATAGAATGTGCACCATCTTTTGTAATAATTCATTTTCAGATCTTGTTCTATTTAATAGCCTCGGAACTATATAGAGATGAAGACAAACGATCAACAAGCTGCGCTGCTAGCTTTCATTGAATTGCAAAACTAATTATTTTGAAAACAACATTTGTGGATCTAAGTATAATAATTATTACTATGCATAAATCGTTAGACTATGTTAAGAGCTCAACTGTCTCAGGTGCAAGGAATCTAAAAGTATTAAACGCGAAATGAATAAAAACGGATTGATTTTCAAAGCATGTTTTCTCATGTTTTGTCACTTTGCACGAGATGACTTTAAAAACAGTCTATCCCACTGCAAAACCTCGGCTACTCAAACACATAAGAGGTATAACCCCAATTATAACACAAGCATGTTTCAACTTAAATCCGAAGCGATTAACACTTTATAAAATAATTCTCATCTCATGTGTTCATTAGACACATATGAATATATGATAATTGACACAATTTATTTTAAATCGTGTGGTCATTAGACACATATGATAGTTGACATAATTTAATTTAAATTTAAATATATATACTTGATAAATCTAGAAATTTTAAATTGGGAAACAACAAATATAAACATTTCAAATAAATTTTATAAAGTGTAAATTTTCAATTGTGAAACAACAATATAGATGTAATTTTTCATCTCATGTAGTCATTAAACATTTAGAGCACGGGGTGCAATAATGAGCCACCCTCGCCAATCTAAGGTGGAGCTCGCCAACTGTCTCGTCAAGACTCAAGCCAATGGCATCGGTGTGCTTGAGATTGAGAAATTTGCATATTTTAGATTTTCTATTGATTCTTTATTGATTTTTTTTTTTTTTATTTGTATTGAATTATTAAGGAAGACGAATGAGTAGTCTTTTTGTTGTTTTCTTTTCATTTTCGGTTAGTTTTTTTAAACCTTTTAGAATGTTATACTTCGTGCCAAACATACCCTAAATCATGTGACTAATTCATTTATCATGTGACACATTGCATACACATTTTCTATCCTAATCTCCATTTTTTATTTGAATACTTGCATCAATCTTGTTAATAAGCATATTTGTAGACGTACATTTTATTCATGGGTACCAATTCTCATTTTTTATATGGATACGTATATATCAAGGACAAGGTTAGAAAGACCATAACCTAAAAAACTTATAAACCCAAGACAAAATTTTGCTCATTACATCGTCTTAGTTTAACAATTTACATATTCCCATAATTTGGGTTTAAGCCCTAACAATAGTACTAGTAATTATCTAGTTAAACCCGCCCAATAGCGAAAAAAATCTAACACATTGTTCTCTCCCAATAATCCATGAAATCAAACAAAACTAATAGTTTATGATATTTGTGGTTTAAGGACAATTTTTGTGTCTATTCGTCCACCATTCACTTAGATGACAACAAAGAATGAGGTTTTGAGCAATAAAGTATGCCAACTCTTTGCAAACTCTAACTCTATTATTATCTTCCCCGCGTCTTAATATTATTATTCATATTTTCATTATAAAATGTTCCAAATTAATTATCTTCTACTAAAAATACATAGAAATATTTGACGTAGATTACCATATTTCCTTACTTGATATTATTATTACAAACTTTAAATAAAATAATAATTAATTAGTTAAATGTAAAATTGTCATTTCAAAAAAATAATAATAAAAAAAATAAAAAAATGTTTGGTTATGTTTTTCTTAAATTGTGTTTTTTGTCGGGGACAATTATTTTGAAACGGGAGAATAATATTATTGCAAAAGAAAATAATTTTACCACCCATTTGGTTCAATTAAACTATTCTTTATTTATGTCTAAACTAACATATCACTAATTTTGAATGTAAAAACCAAAAATCTATATAACATTTGACTTACCAAAGTCAATGCTTGACTACACTTATGGTACTTGAAGCAGATATTCCTCACCCTAAATTATTGGACCCATCTCTTGAGACCCTTTCGCTGTCTATGATTTTGTTTGATAGCTCCTTTGTATACCTTTCCATCTTTAATGGAAAATAGGGACATATTGGACATGAATACATTGAACAAGTATAGGCAAAATTCAATGTTCTTCTCACCTACAAAATTTTGCCACATGCACTAAGTTCTCCATTTGTGTTAGATTGGTCCCGTTTGGTGGGGTCATGATATTTAGCTATGGTAATCCCGTGTGGAACTTTTCTAATGCTTCAATATAAAGAGTGATATAAAGTTTGTGATCTTATTATGGAATTTGCTATAATCGATAATGACAAGGTTTTTTTGGCCCGCGTGTGGCGACGGATTCTATGTGCGCATTTACAGTTTAAAAACAATATTCTAGTGTTACCAAAAAGGTAAGTGGGTAAACATGAAGAACACCGGTATTATAAACGGGTTAGTTGAGTCAAACCAAACGCCAAACTTCGTTTATACTCGACTCCAACTCATTTATTATTTTGTCGGTCTCGAATAGTGCTTTGTGTCATTTTAAGAATTGTGAAATACCTATTGTAATAAACTATATAAGATGTAAATATCCTATTTAAACAAAGATATAAAACATTAGAAAAAATGTGATCAAACTTTTAGTAAAGATATGAAAATACTATTTTGTCCATTTTTTTACTATTCATTCAAGAATTTTTGCAAATTCATATTAAAAGGTAATAATCTTTACAATATATAAAGAGAAAATAAGTTTTTTTAATAAAAAACTTAAAATATGAGTAAAGTGGTCATATATACTCCTATAAACCTTATGTTTAAATTAGGGGTGGCAATCGAGTCGTGTTCGTGTTAACCTATTCGGGTTCGCGTGTTGGCGGGTTAGTATAACCTCAACCCAAACACGACCCATTTATTAATCGTGTCAAGAAACTCAACCCTAACCCGCACCTGCATAACACGTGTAACCCATTTTTGACCCGTTTAACCTGTTTAAATAAATAGGTCAAGTAGTGAATAAGGTTGATGGTTTGCTGATTTAACTAGTTTAAATGACAAAATGATACGAGGATTTAAAATATGATAAAAATAACAGACAAATAACTATACGACAATTTTTCTCAGTTATACGCGTCAATTTATATGATATAAGAGGTATAATCGTAATTCAATCGTATTAAGTTCAAAACAAAATACATTTAATGCACCTCCAACATAAAAAGGCATGTTATATATTTTATTTTTAGAGTCTTATATACTTAATCGGGTTCACGGGTTGACCTGTTTAATATTTACTCAACCCAAACACGACCCATTTATTAAACGGGTTAGAAGGGTTGACCTGTTTTTGACCCAAACCTGTTTATCCTCAACCCAAACCTGTTTAACTTCGTGTCGGGTTCGTGTCGTTTATCGTGTCGTGTTGACAATTGCCACCCCTAGTTTAAATTAGAGGTTTTAAATTTGAAATATTTGTTTGTTTGATTTAACAAGAATTTCAACCTGCGCGTTTTTGCAGAGTATTTGTATACGATAATATTGTAACCGTTGGAAGACCAAATTCAACACTACTTAACGCTCTTAGAAGTGTACCAATTATAAACAAAATACTGAATTTCTTTAGAGTAAATTGCAAAAATCGTCCCTAAAGTTTGGTCAATTTGCATGTTTCGTTCCAAAAATGTCGAAACTGCAAAAACCGTCCCTGTGGCAAACTTTTGGGGCAAATATCGTCCCTGACCAACATCAAATGACTAAAATACCCCTGTCCAAACTTTAGGGACGATTTTTGCAATTTACTCTTCTAAATCTCTTTTCAGTTTTTTTACACAAATGGTCCCTGTGTTGCGTCAAGTTTTACAGTTAGTCCCTAATTTGGATGGGCAGTTAGTTTATCCGTTAAGTTATTTGCACAGTTAGTCCTCAGTTAATATTTTTTGCAAAGTTAGTCCTCATTTTCTAAAAAAGTCCTCATTTTTTGCACCGTTAGTCCATCCGTTAATATTTTGCACCGTTGTCAATCCGTTAATATTTTTTACGTTCTCGTCCGTTTTTTTAACGTTTTCGTCTATTTTTTTTT
>LBNU01030590.1:9849-24014 GCA_014162995.1 Artemisia annua
TTCACCAAGTAGCACTTTCTAAATATTAAAATCACATGCCTTTTTGATGCAGGTCCTTGGTAAAACAGGATTGTTCTCATTTTGCAAGTCCTCTGCTGTCTGGGTCCTAGATGAAGTAGTAGGAGTTGATTGAATGACCACAGAAGGAAATCCTTGGAACTGTTCAAGCATGCCTGATTCGATATATGCATCTAGTTTCTTTCTAAGAGAGATATTCCAGTAATTTTTTATAGCATTGTCTGTCCTAAGACCGACAAACATAAGAAGGCATATATGATTATTTGTGATATTTGAAGAAATTAGATTGTTCATGATACACTGTAATTCATAACTGGGTTTAACTATTGAAACCAGCAAAAGTAATTAAGCATACCTCCCAGGCAAGAATTTTGTTAGTTCTTTCCATTTATTTCCATAAAATTTGTGTGATGGATCAACATCACTTCTTCATCCCGAGTACAAGCATCACTGTTTATGGCACGATTCAGATGGTTATTGTTGGTCCCAAAGTTTGTGTAAGAGTGATTTGAGTAACGAAATTGCAAAGTATAAAACTAGATAACTTTTATTAATCTTTCTAACAATTGAAATCGTTTACATGTATGCATATATATAGAGGTCGAATGGGTATCTCCCAAACACCATGTCTATTCGAAGGGATATCAACCAAACATCACACCCCTTCGTTTTGTAACTAACCAACGAAAATAACTAACTAACTAACATAACCGCTAAATGATTATTGTCTTTACTACGAACACGTTTGGTCCTTGGAGTATGTTTTGTCCGAGAAGTAGCATGCAAGATTACACGCTCACATTCTCCTCCTTAATCTTGAATGTTGCTTTGTCCTAAGTCTTGAACTCCGAGCATTTGTCGCATAGTCACGAACTTGAGTCTTGGTAAGGCCTTTGTTAAAATATCTGCTCGTTGAAGTTCTCCACTAACGTGTTCCACATTAATATGTCCATTCTCTACACATTCACGAATGAAATGATAGCAAATGTCAATGTGTTTGCTCCTTCCATGAAATACTGGGTTCTTCACGAGTTGTATAGGTGATATATTGTCAACTCTAAGCGTTATTCTCTTTTCTTGCCATCCAGTTAGTTCACTAAGAAGTCGTTTCAACCATAATGCTTGACATGCTGCTCCAGTAGCTGCCATGAATTCTGATTCACATGATGATAGTGCCACTGTAGGTTGTTTCTGAGTACACCAGGTAATAGGTGATTCTCCAAAGTAAAATACAATTCCAGTAGTTCCTTTTCCTTGATCGGTGTTGATTCCATAACTACTGTCGCTATAACCTGTAATTTTGCAGCCGCCTTCTTTCTTGTATATAATGCCATGCTCCTTTGTTCCTTTGATGTATCGGATTACTTGTTTAACTGCCTTCAGGTGATGGTCCTTCGGGTCTTGCATAAATCTGCTGAGTAGTTCGACTGAGTAACTAAGATCTGGTCTTGTGTGTAGTAAGTACCTAAGACTTCCAATTAAGCTTCGGTAGTAAGTTGCGTCAATTGAGTTTCCATCTTCCGCCTTGACCAACTTAGTGTCGGGATCCATAGGTATCTTCGTATCATTACTGTCCATCATACTTGTTTCCTTCAAGATCTTGTTAATATATCCTTTTTGCTTGATTGTAATGTCTCCTCCTGTTTGTGAAACTTCTATCCCAAGGTAATAAGCTAGCAACCCTAAGTCGCTCATTTCAAATTTATCTTTCATTTGGGATTTGAACAAGTCAATTTCCTTCTTTGGAGTGCCAGTGATTATCAAATCATCTACATATACTCCAACTATAACTGTAGAAGTCTTGCTTCTTTTCGTATACACTGCTTGTTCGAGATTACATTTCTTAAAGTCTAATGACTTCAAGGTTTGATCAAGCTTAACGTTCCAAGCTCTAGGTGCTTGTCTCAAGCCATACAAAGCTTTAGTGAGCTTGTAGACTTTACATGAGTTTCCTTGCTGAATGAAACCTTCAGGTTGTGTAACATAGACTTCTTCCTTCAATTCTCCATGCAAGAATGCTGATTTCACATCCAAGTGGTGTACTTGCCAACCATGATATGCTGTTAGTGCTAATATTAAATGAACTGTTTCTATCCTAGCTACTGGTGCAAATACTTCATCGAAGTCTATTCCTTGTTCTTGTACATAGCCTTTTGCTACTAACCTTGCCTTATACTTGACAATGTTTCCCTTAGCATCTCTTTTGGTTTTATAAACCCATTTGAGTCCTATTGCCTTTTGATTAGATGGCAATGTTGTAAGAGTCCATGTGTTGTTCTTGTTGATTGAATCTAATTCAATCTCCATGGCCTCAATCCACTTCTTATCTTTTGATGCTTCCCTAAAATTTCGAGGTTCTTCTTCTGTGAAGAATAAGCTTGGTGCTTCTACATGTTGTGCAGTTTCATAGATTTCTGCTAAATCCTTTAAACCTCGAACTGGGCTATGATCATATCTGTGACGTGAGCTACCTAACGAACTAGAAGTAGGTTCTACTTCATTTTCTGAGTTAGGGTCATAGTTGTATGTTGGTGGTGTGATTGGTGAGTCTGGATCTGATGTTGGATCCGGTATTTGATACATATTGTTATGATTGTCATTGTCGTCTAAGTTGACGGGTATAGGATTCACGTTGTCAACTTCATCTAACACAAAACTAGCCCAAAATGTGTCTTGTGAACTTGTATCTTCTCCACTCTTATCCCAATTCCATGGTTTTGTTTCCATAAACTTCACGTCCCTACTAACATGTTTCTTCTTCTCTACTGGATCATAAAGCCTACATGCTTTTGATCCTTCCTATACTCCTAAGTAAATCATTGGTATGCTTCTATCCTCTAACTTCTTCAAGTGAGGTATCGTTATCTTTGCATAAGCTATGTATCCAAATATCCTTAGGTATTGCAGATTCGGTTTTTTTTATAGAGGGCTTCATATGGTGTTTTATCTTCCGGGGCCTTCGTAGGTACCCTGTTGAGTATGTAAATGGCGTGTCTAACTGCTTCCGCCCAAAAAGTTAAGGGTAACTTCATTGCTTTCATCATACTCCTAGTTGTCGATAAAACTATCCTATTCTTTATTTCTACTACACCATTTTGTTGTGGTGAGTATGGTGCTGTCAACTGTCTTGCTATACCATTTTCTTTACAGTAATTGGTGAATTCATTTGATGTAAATACACATCCTCTATCTGTTCTTAGCATCTTAACCTTTAGTTTCAATTCCATTTCAACCTTATGCCTAAATTCCTTAAATGTGTTGAATGCCTGATCCTTCGATGTGAGAAAGTAGACCCACATGAAACGTGTACGGTCATCAACTAACAAGAAGATGAGCTTCTTTCCCGAATGTGTGGCTGGGCTTATGGGACCACAAAGATCTCCGTTTACCAAGTCCAACGGGTTCTTAGATCTGAATTTAGCTTTGTTTGGAAATGGTGTTCTAACGTGTTTTCCCAATTAACATGCGTCACATATCTGTCCTGCATGTTTTATTCTTGGTATTCCTTCTACTAGACCTTTGCTTGTCATCCTATCTAAGGCGTCAAAGTTTAGATGACCCAATCTAGCATGCCATAACCATGCTTGGTTATCTACGTTTGCTAAGAGACATATAGGTGCCTCGATGTGTAGTCGGATACTGTAATGTCGATTCTTAGATCGTTCTACCTTCATCAACAAGATCTTATTCTTATCATACAAAGTCAGTTTATTGTCATCCATGATGATCTTGCAAACTATTTCACTAAGTTGTCCTAGACTAAGTATATTGCTTTTGAGGTTTGGAATGTAGTAAACTTCCGAAATTATCTTTTGTTGTTGGTTCCTACATCCTAATAATATTGAACCTCTGCCCTTTATCTCTACATACGATCCATCTCCAAAACGAACGCGTCCAGTGATGCTTTCGTCTATATCCTTAAAATGACTCTTGATTTCGGTCATATGGTTACTTGCACCATTATCTAAATACCATATGCTAGCATCTGTTGTAGCATACTTTTGGGGTTATATTTGACCTTCGTTTAACAAAACTTCTTCAGTTTCGTGTGTAGCCATTAATAGTGATGGTTCATCGTCTTCTAAGATAAGGTTTGATTGTTCCTGATTTGTTGATGGTTTTCTACACTCATTCTTTACATGACCTAATTTTCCACAGTTGTAGCATGTAACCTTACTCTTATCCCATGTTGGTTTATTATTATACTTATCTCTATGGGATGAGTTTCCGCCATTCGAGTTGTTTCTACATCCCTTATTCTGCCACTTTCCTCGTGAGTGGTTTGATCTACCACCACGTCTATAAAAACGTTTTCCTTTCTTAGAGTATTCGCCTTGTGTAAACAACAAATTATTCTGGCTTTCTACTTGTCCTCCCTTTCGGAGTTTAATTCTTTCCTCGAATGCTTTAAGTCTTCCAGCGATCTCATCTAACGTAATTTTATCAAGATCGTTTGTCTGTTCTATGGATGCTACGATTTGAATGAACCTATCTGATGTGGAGTCTAATAGTTTTCGTACTAATAGTGATTCATCCAAAGTCTTTCCTAATTCAGTTGCCTTCGTGGCATAGCCATTTAATTTAACTGTAAATGCATCCATACCTTCATCCTCCTTCATTTGAAGAGTCTGAAATCCAATCATCAATGATTTTTGGCGTGCATGTTGCACCCTTTCTTCTCCAACGTGTCTCATTTTCAATGATTCCCACAATTCTTATACAGTTTTGCAACTTGCTACTTGTAAGATTACATCTTCCGTCAATGCTTGATATAAGAGGGCAAGTGTTGCCTTGTCCTTCTTATCTTCTACTTGCGTATTTTCCTTAGGTTCTATAGTTTCCCATAATCCATGTGCCTCTAAGATGACCTTAATTTGGATTGCCCATACCGTATAGTTTGTGGTTTTAAGTTTGGGGCATTGGTATTGTGCAATGGGTGTTATGGGTTTCACTACGTTGTTACTGGTACTTGCATCGTCACCCGGCATCTTGGAAATGTTTATAATCTTCACTTTCTGTACAGGGATTCTAACTAGTGTGGTATCACTTAATACTAAGGGAACAAGAGATAGTTTTTCGGGAAATCCTAATAAGTACTATGGATTTCTAATAGTATAAACTAAATATCTATACTAAAAATGAAATGAAATCCAAAATTTTGAGATTATATTGTGACCTTGTGTGTTTGTCACACGCGTATTCCCTTCTTGTTGGTACTAGAATATACCAACTATGCTTTCCTTTTCCTTCGTAGTTGTTTCAAAACAATCGGTACACAGTTGTTTGATGTTTTCGACTTGCTTTCTTCAAAATACCACGATTTTTTTTACCACGTTGTTCTCCTTTGTGTTGATTTGAAACAAGAACAAAAACCCTAGACAATTTTGTCTCGGTTTTAATTCCAACGAGTGAAATAACTCGCAAGTTTTCAACAAGTTTGATGTCCTTGTTGTCTTTGTTTCCAAACCAAATGGACTCTCAAGCCCTAGGATACCCTCGGTATCTTTCAAACAAACAAGCGAATTGCTTGTTTTCTTTTCTACTACACGACGGTAGTATGCCAACAAGCAAGGTCCTTGTTGCCCTTCATTGCTTGTACACGTCAATATGTTCCACACCGTATTCTTGTACCGCTAGCGTCAATCCAAACAATCCTCGATTGTTTCCTTAATTTGGTATACCCTTCTGATCCAAGCAACGAGCCTTTTTCAAACGTACGTATTCTTTTCGATCTCCTTTGTCCGCGACAAAGAGTCTTGTTGTTTTGTTGTATGATGCGTGAAGGCCAACAATTTGTTCAGTTTTCGCGTTCAGAATCAAGCCAACACAAACAGATTTGAGTCACCACTTCGTTTGGTGCCTCTTCGAATGCAATTTCTACACAAGTACGGTCATGCACTACTTTCCTTGCGTCTAAGTTATCCAGGCAGCGTCCCTATAGATTGAACGTTGCGTATTTGGGTTCCTGAAAACAGAGTTTCAGCGTGGTGTTCTTTTTTGGTTTCTAAATGTCTCGTTAAGGGTTTTTGATTTAAGATATTTGTAGCGAGATTTTTGGTTTCTGTTTCGTTAACGAGAGTTTTGAAGTGGCTCTTGATGCCAATTCAAAGTTTGTGTAAGAGAGATTTGAGTAACGAAATTGCAAAGTATAAAACTAGATAACTTTTATTAATCTTTCTAACAATTGAAATCGTTTACATGTACACACATATATATAGAGGTCGAATGGGTATCTCCCAAACACCATGTCTGTTCGAAGGGATATCAACCAAACGTCACACCCCTTCGTTTTGTAACTAACCAACGAAAATAACTAACTAACTAACATAACCGCTAAACGGTTATTATCTTTACTACGAACACGATTGGTCCTTGGAGTTTGTTTTGTCCGAGAAGTAGCATGCAAGATTACACGCTCACAGTTATGCCATCTGCATACATGATGACATGATGTAAACATGAAAGATATGGGCAATGGCTTATAAACTAACAACACATCACTTCAAAATGAAATGATTCATATCAATGAAAAATGCTCACTCATCACACCTACTACTATCAACTACTGTAGTAAATAAAGCCTTCCTGCTTTTTGACATTGACAGGCAAAGGGTGTAACGCAGCCACTTAAAATAGTTTCCAACCGTAGTAACCCATTGCAACCGAATCAAACTTGGCATCAAACTAATAAGTGTGTTTCTTTACTTCCCCTAAATCTAATGCTTGAAAAAGAAACAAAATTTTACAATAAATATATCAAACTGGTATGGATTATTATTATTATTATTATTATTATTATTATTATTATTATTATTATTATTATTATTATTATTATTATTATTATTATTATTATTATTATTATTATTATTATTATTATTATTATTATTATTATTATTATTATTATTATTTTGTTGTTTGAATTAAAATGTACTAAATCGTACTAAACATGTATCGAAAGTCCATATTTCATCTAACGCAGGCTCATACATAAGGTTATAATTGTAATTATCTCTTTTTTTGTTTAATATTTTTATAAAAGTAACCGGAATCCCGATAATAACTTTTGCATTTGCAGGTGCTGAAATTGAATAGGACAGACAATTGAATGTCGGAATTCTGGAGTCTTTGAAGAGTTTTTACATCACAAACATTGTTGGACTAAATTTGAATACACATGCTTTACTAACTGTAATCTGTTTGGCTGGAGGTACATCTCTTTTATAAAATGGGTATGTGCTTGTGTACTAATTTTTGTCTTACACCTTCGTTGGAAAATAATAAATCATTACCTTTATAATTAAAGGCAATCTTTATCACGGCTTTCTCGATTAGTGTAAGTATAAACAAATTCTCCTCATGAGTTATGGGTGTTTGGGCCTGCCCTTAAAAATTCTGTTTATGAGTGTTTGGAAAATTTTGGCTATGATTTGATTTTCTGATTAATTGAGGCAAATTATAATATTATTGGAACTTGTAAGCATGTAATGAACTAGCCAACAAAAATGATAACCAACACCCATGAAAATTTATCTATTTACACTAACTGTAACATCCTGCCTGTCTGCTTTCCTATTCTCATTCTTCAAGTTGCGTTAATCACTTGAAAAACGTGCAATTCTTTTGGGTTGTACGGGTAACTATAAGCATAACATATCCTTTTATTTTAGTCCCTACGAGATGTAGCTAGATTTACTTTATTTTTCCATTTGAGGTTCTTAGCAATGGAGAAGTCATGGTTTTCTCGTTATGATCCAAGCGTCCATGAGGCGATGCGACACCTAATGTCTGATTTGACCCGAAGGTCAAATGGGGGGTAACTCGTTGTTCCAACTAGTCTAAGAAAGAGAGAACTGCAATATGACCTGTATATCCCTAAATACGAGGTATGTGCAAAAGTTGGTTTGGGGAAAATTTTCAAAATGTATTGTTTCGAGTGTGAGAGTATAATCTTTAAGATTGATAGTTGGGTGTACAGTATGTATTCTATCCACAGTCATGAGGTTTGTTCAGCTTTTGCAATGAAATTGCGCGATGACGTATTTCATTAAAGATCCAAAATTAATACATAAATATTTGTTTTGTATATAATCTCACTTTTATGTGTAGCTTCTGCTCCCATCATCAGTTTCTAATTCTATGGCTGATCATCTGAAAATTTATGGTAACTTTACAGCACTTTCATTATGCTCTTTCACTTTCTTCTAAAAAATGAACCGTTTCAACCTGAATGTTATGACCTGTCAGTCTGTCACCCAAACCACCTCTTAGGCTAGGTACTGATTGTTGTTTATTGATCACATTTAAGTTTAACAGTTTAGCTATGAACTTGTGTCTAAAAATAGGTTGGATGTGCCCTCCAAGTTTTCAGTTTGACAGACACTGTAAAGGAAGCAAACCATGATTATGAGTAGCAAGAGATGCCATCACTTGCACAAATACGCTGAACCTATTGCACTGCTGGTACCATCCTAAGGTAGTTTCTATGACAGTGGCACACTGCACAAAGGAGCGCTAAGTTTCCCTCTTCTCCACTCCACCCAATGCATGTCGGTGCTAACCAGATGCGTGATTCTTGGTGTTGTCCCAAACTCTTCTTTAGATCGATATATATTGTTTAAGTTGCAAATATGAATAAGTAAATATTGTCTATGTGATTAACCTTTGAATCGTTGTAATACATACATATATAAAAGGGTACGAATCGGTGTGAATGAACCGTTGCATCCCTTCCTTTTTTTGTCCAAACCGATTTAACTAACATAACTATATTTCGGTTATTAAGTTTCTAACTAACACTTTTGGTCCTTTAAGTTTAAACTAAAACTAATAAGCATAAGATAAAGATTATATCGGGTCACATTCTCCTCCTTAATCTTGATCGTTGCTTCTTGCTAAATCTTGAACTCCGAGCATTTGTCGCATTGTCGTGAACTTCAATCTTAGTAGAGCCTTTGTTAGTATATCTGCTCTTTGTGGTTCTCCGCTGACGTGTTCCACATTGATGTGTCCATTCTCTACGCATTCTCGAATGAAATGATAGCGAATGTCAATGTGTTTACTTCTTCCATGAAAAACTGGGTTCTTGACTAGTGCTATTGCTGAAACGTTATCTACCTTCAACGTTATCTTCTTTTCCTCATTTCCGGTTAATTCACTAAGTAATCTTTTTAACCATAAGGCTTGACATGCTGCTGCAGTAGCCGCGATAAATTCTGATTCACATGATGATAGCGCCACTGTTGGTTGTTTCTGAGTACACCAGGTAATGGGTGACTCTCCAAAGTAAAATACTATGCCAGTAGTTCCTTTTCCTTGATCAGTGTTGATTCCATAACTACTGTCGCTGTAACCTGTAATCTTGCAGCCGCCTTCTTTCTTGTAAATTATGCCATGCTCCTTTGTTCCTTTAATATATCGGATTACTTGCTTTACTGCCTTCAGATGATGTTCCTTCGGGTCTTGCATCCATCTGCTGAGTAGTCCGACTGAATAACTAAGATCTGGTCTTGTATGTAGTAAGTACCTGAGACTTCCAATTAAACTTCTGTAGTAAGTTGCGTCAACTGAGTTACCATCTTCCGCCTTGACCAACTTAGTACCGGGATCCATTGGTATCTTCGTATCATGACTATCCATCATATTCGTTTCCTTCAAGATCTTGTTAATATAACCTGTTTGCTTGATTGTAATCTCTCCTCGTGTCTGTGTAACCTCTATCCCAAGGTAATAAGCTAACAATCCTAAGTCGCTCATTTCAAACTTTTCTTCCATCTGGGATTTGAATAGTTCTACTTCCTTCTTTGGAGTGCCCGTGATTATCAAATCATCTACATAAACTCCAACTATAATTGTAGAATTCTTGGTACTCTTTGTATAAACTGCTTGTTCGAGATTACATTTCTTAAAATCTAATGATTTTAACGTTTGATCAAGCTTCACATTCCAAGCTCTCGGTGCTTGTCTTAATCCATATTAAGCTTTAATAAGCTTGTACACTTTTCCTGAGTTTCCTGGCTGTATGAATCCTTCAGGTTGTGTAACATAGACTTCTTCCTTTAAATCTCCATGTAAAAATGTTGATTTTACATCCAAGTGATGAACTTGCCAACCATCGTATGCTGCTAACGCTAATATTAACCGTACTGTTTCTATCCTAGCAACTGGGGCAAATACTTCATCGAAGTCTATTCCTTGTTCTTGTACATATCCTTTTGCTACTAATCGTGCCTTATATTGTATGATCTTTCCTTGTGCATCTCGCTTGGTTTTAAAAACCCACTTGAGTCCAATTGCCTTTTGATTTTCTGGCAATGTAGTAAGAATCCATGTTTTATTCTTATTTACTGAATCTAATTCAATCTCTGTTGATACAAAAG
Source organism: Artemisia annua (assembly GCA_014162995.1). Lineage (NCBI taxonomy): Eukaryota > Viridiplantae > Streptophyta > Magnoliopsida > Asterales > Asteraceae > Artemisia > Artemisia annua. Next base: position 20,244 of record LBNU01030590.1, read on the forward strand.
TTGGGCGTTCCTTGTTTGGGTTCCTTTCCTCGTATCAATTGGTTGATATTGCTTGAGACCTGCGCACTAAGAAAGTAACAGACACCGTTAGGCTTATCGAGGGATTGTCTCCCCCGATTATCCTCCGGCGTGAGAGTAAGTAATCGTGTTTTAGGGTTGTGAGTATTTAGGGTTTGTAAGTCGTACCTCTGTGAGAGTCATAATGCCCTCTATATATAGACACGAATCCTTGTTGGTTTTGTGTTCCGCAAACCTTGGTATATTCCGCGTATCGCGGGTATTTGATATTTATCCATTTAACCACGTCGTATGATAAAACGCGCGGAATAAATGGACGGTGGGGTTAACCGCTAACAAGCGACAATTAACCTCGAAGTTAGAAATCTTCGCAGCGCCAATACAGTGCAACTGCGAGATGTAGAGTTCGTAGTAATTGAGAATATCACTCAAAAATACGGATAGGGGTACGCGATGATTCGCCCATTCGAAAAAGCGCGTATAAACCCCAACCTTCCCAAAGGGGAAGTCCGCGATGGTGTCATTGGGACCTGGCACCTCTGGGTGCAAGGCCAACGGAATGAAGTAGTCCGAGGTAAACTGCGTCAGTTCTTCCTCGGACATATCGGCGGTGAAGTCATGTAACTGAAGTACCATATTCTCTAAATAGTAAGCGCACGCACTGATTACCTAATGCGTAGAAGAGTGTTTGAAAGGAAGTTTTGAAGCTTTTGCAAATGGAGATAAAACGCTTTTTACTGTGATAAACACAGTAAAATGAGGAGGTGGTTATATAGTATTCCACTCACCATAGATGCGCGACAAGTGTAACCCACTAACTCAAATCGTGTGGCTGGGAAATGAAACGGTACAGGACACGTGGATAGCCTATCCATTTCCCGAGGTACTTATAATGAACTTTTTTGGACTAGGTATATCCCACGTATAGTTTTGGCGGTTTTATTTTGCATTTTTCCCGCGTACGCGTCGGAAATAAGTTCGATACGGTTATTAGTCTAGCATCCGCAGGTTTTACCCTGCGTACACTAGACTGGGGGGACATGATGACGTATAGTCTATATTCGGGTCACGAACCCGAATATCATGACTCACTAACATTAAGTCCATCACGGGTGGACCATTATGATAACAGTTTGGGGCTCACTAGGCCCAAACCCAAAACTATTTATGGATTAGATATAGGATATCTCCTAAATAAGGAGATATATATCGAATATCCGATATCGGTGGATACACCGAAGAGTGAGGAGCACGAAACCTTATCGGTTACGTGTGTATATATAGGGCATCATAGCTCTCGTCTAATTTACGTGCTGCAACCTATGTTCACAAGCAGATGAGTTATTGATCTTGCTTATACGTTTGTTTTAACGTAATAACTACGATTATCGTATAAATTTAGTATAGTTGGGTCTCTCCGTTCGTAGATAAAAATCGTTAACAACTGTTGATACAAAAATTGGGCGTTCCTTGTTTGGGTTCCTTTCCTCGTATCAATTGGTTGATATTGCTTGAGACCTGCGCACCAAGAAAGTAACAGACACCGTTAGGCTTATCGAGGGATTGTCTCCCCCGATTATCCTCCGGCGTGAGAGTAAGTAATCGTGTTTTAGGGTTGTGAGTATTTAGGGTTTGTAAGTCGTATCTTTGCGAGAGTCATAATGCCCTCTATATATAGACACGAATCCTTGTTGGTTTCGTGTTCCGCAAACCTTGGTATGTCCCGCGTATCGCGGGTATTTGATATACATCCTATAATTAGGAGATATCGTTTATTCACATTCCTAAATAATCATTGGGCTTGGGCCTCGTGGGCCAAAGCCGTCTAATTGGTAGTCCAATTAGTATGAAACTGGCCCACGCGTAGTGGGCTTGCGTGTGGGTATTGTTTACCAAACGGGTTCATGACCCGGTGTAGACTATATGTCATCATGTCCCCCCAGTCTAGTGTGCGCATGCTAAAAACATGCGGTCGCTAGACTTACCGTGTCCAGATTATTCCTGATTCGTGCGCGGGAAGACTGCAAGTTTTTACCGCCAAAAATCCACATGCAGTGTATTTAGGCGAAAAATTGCAAATCATTTACCTCGGGAAATGTGGAGGCTATCCACGTGTCCTGTACCATATCAATCCCCATCCACACGTTGTGAGTTAGTGGGATCCACGTGTCAATCATCGGTGGTGAGTGAAAATTCTATATAAACCTCATCATTTTTACCGTGTTTTTCACAGTAAAAGTGTTTATCTATTTCCAAAAAACTCCCAAAGCTTCGCTGCAACTCTAACTTTTTACGCCAAGGTAATCAGCGCTTGCGCCCTTAAGAACAAATAATGGTCGTTCAGCTTGAAGACTGTCATTCTAATTTAACCGAGGATGAGCTAACGCAGTTCTCCTCGGATTATTATATCCCTCTGGATCTGCACCCCATGGTGCCTGATCCAGCCGACACCATAGCAGATTATCCGAATGGGAAAGTGGGGATATACACGCGCTTTATCGAATGGGCGAATCAGCGCGTGCCCATCACCGTACTATTAAGGGATATCCTCGTTTACTACCGCCTGCATATTTCCCAGTTGCATCCTATAGGCGTTGGGAAAATTTCCAATTTCGAGATCANATAGGCGCTGGGAAAATTTCCAACTTCGAGATCAATTGCCGTTTGTTAGCGATTCCTCCCACCCTCCACCTGTTCCGTGCGTTCTATCGCACTTCGTGGTTAAATGGGTGGGTTACCTTCACGAAGCGCGTAGGCGCGCTTCAGTGTTTTGCGAAGAAGGTGGACAAGCTCCCTCATTGGAGGGAGAAATTCTTTTGGATCGACGCTGTTGTCTTTCCATTTGAATTTCCCTTCCGCACCAAGATGTCATTGGAGAAGGATGAGCACCATTTAGACACGTGGTACAACCCGGACCATGCGTCAATTATTGACGCGAACTGTCTGCACATCAGGTCATACCCGGAGGCGTTTCTGGTGCACATGGGCATTAGTCGCAATTACTTCGAGACGCCCTATTGTGTCCCAACGTTTATCGCTGCGGATGGTTCGGGTTGGTGCTCATCCTGCCTTCTTTGTCTCGTTAGTAGTGTAAGCACTTTCTTCTTTCCATATCTTATATAACATACTTGTCGTTTGTTATTTGCGCAGAGATGGATTTGTTTGGGCTTGTTGATATGGAGGTACCCAAGTCCGCCACTGTGGGGGTGCGCCCTCTGAGGGAAGGGGAAGAGCCCCTTTTGGAGACGATGCGTGGGCGCGTTGTGGACTTGGTCATACCAGAACCTGAGGGTTCTCCTGCTGCGACCATGATTACTCCAATACAGGAGGTTGCTCCTCCTGTTCAGCAGGCACTCATTAACGCGCAACCTCCCCCCAATGCTGAGAATGCAGTCTACGTCGACCTGGAGGAGTCGGATGAGGAGGAAGAGGGTATCCAGCTGTCGCGCAAGAGGGCAGCTGATGGTGATGGCGCGGAGTCTTCTAAGAGGTTACGTTCTGAGGCTGAGGATGAAGCACCTACCGTAGGGTAAGTTTAATGTTTATTTGTTATAAACTGTTTTTAAGTTATTGTCTAACTTATTTCTATTGTTGGCGCAGTGAGGGTGCTGAGAGCTATAAGGGGGACGTAACTATGTCTGATGCTGAGAAGAGTAGGCCCTCTTCTCCTCCGCACATATGAGTATACTTGTCATGTACTTAGTGTTTTATGTATCCGAATTGTTTTCGTGTACTAACACTTGGATTTTTTTT
>LBNU01030591.1:0-10110 GCA_014162995.1 Artemisia annua
TTGATAGTGCTTGAAACTCTCGAGTTGGATACTCGGGGCGTGGATGTAGGGCAAAGACAAAAGAGGTCCTTGTAGCCGAACCACGATAAACTATCGTGTTGTGGTTTGATTGTTCTTTCTTTATCTTTGAATATATTTATATTGTGTTTGATATATCTTCAAAACTAAATCTTTGTTTACACGAAAGTTTCAATAAGATTTTAAAAGATAATCAACGCTAAAAAGAGGTAAACTATTCAACCCCCCTTCTAGTTTTCCACAATATGCATGTTTCTTCACCTGATCACGTATTTAATTCCCTTGCTTCATAGTATACGCGATCACCATGTCTATTTGTTTAATACATGTTACTTATATTCTGTCAAATTTCTCTTTTGTATCCTGGTTTTATTTATTAGCAAGGTTTTAAAAGAATTTTTGATAACCAATCACTAAAAGTCAGTTTTCCTTGATAAGTAGTTCCATTAATCATTCCCAAATTAAACAACCTATATAAGCAATAATTTCAATAAGCTATCCGTAAAAAAGGCTCTTTATCAGTAATTTTATAAGCAATTGCAAACAACCCATAGGAATGCATTAGTAAAGTGCGATAGTAAAACAACTTATATAATCGCAAAATCATACTACGGCTCAAAACCTTGCTATTATTAATTCAAAACCACTTACAAACACACATTATAATGCACACTTATAAGGCGTTTGGATTACCTTATTTTTCTTGCTTATTGTCTTATTTAAAATACCGAAATAGCTCATAAGTTATGTCATTTCGACTTATGCCTTTTTCAACATTCATATCTTATTGAAGTCCATAAACTCAGCCTCATAAGTTCAGAAGCTTCTGAAGTTCAATTAAGCCTATAAACCGGAAAAATAAAATAATTCAATTAATATCAAGGGTCGTCGATAGATGTATCTCGAACTATTGTATTCCCAATATTTAGAGGCAATCTAAAGGGAAAAGGTGCCGTATTTAGCTAAAGAGTTGGTTACATAGATGTGATACCCACATGGAATTCGCAACTCTTTCCTTTATGTTTACTTTTTTATTTAGTAGCAGGTAAGTAATTAAGCCTGCAAGTTAACATGAAGGCAAATATTACTTTGAATGAATTTCTGTGAACCAATTATAAACCAAAATTCCTTGATAATCCAATTAGAAACCTGAAGTGATTGGACGTGTGTTATTAGAAACATTAAAATTGTGTGAGATCTACCAGACAACATCTTATTCTCATTACGATTTACGCCCATGGGATATGAGTTGTACATTGACAGCTGACAGGTTTACCAAGCAAGGTTAACAGGCTCATGTGCACGCATCTTTATACTTTCAATGCCAAGGAATGGATCTTTTAAGAGCTCTTTTGCAAGAAATCTTTAAGACACATAGACTAAGCACTTCTCAATGAGCTTCTTGACTTGTGGATCTTTGACTTTTAAGAGACCATTGGGCTTTATACCCCGCTAGACGAGAGGGGAGACCAAGATAACACATCTACATAGTGTGATATCACGTCTCTATGTGCTAGAAAAAACCATAGGGTGTTTGGATGTGCATTGTGTAGGTCATTGATATTTGACTAATCAGAATCCAGTAACCACTTTATAACAAAATAGTGTTTAACAAATGAAGTTGCAAGCAGATATTGCGATGTTGCAGTTAATTTTTTAATATATTTCTTTAGTGTGCCCAACACTGGTTCTAAAGCAATAACACAAACATATCTAGGTAACATGAAATAGTTGATTGAAGGGGAACTTACTGAAATAAAGCTTTGACTTATGCATTCGTTGGACGCATTCACACGTAATCAATTATAGTATATATTCCAAATGAATATATGTTGGCAAGTTCATTATAGTCTTCATCATACAGCTAGGGGCCATGAATTCAAGAGTTCCTGCAATCCAATGAACAGATTTTTAAAGCCCCAAATTACACATGACATATGTTGAACGTTATCATCTAACACACCTAAATCATCAATGAAACCACAAAAACATAAAATCGCAACTCAATTACATAAAAATAAATAAATAAATAAATAAAGCCTAAATCTAGTATACATTATGTTGGGTTTATAGATTTAATGAGACAAAACAAGAAGAATGAAAACAAGAAGGGCTAAAGATGACAAAGAAAGAAAGCTACAAAGAATGAAGATACAGGAAATAACTTATTATGTAGAAACGATTTTATATTATTTGGTCTTATCTCTTTGTAAACCTAGCACTCTCTATTATATAAAGAGAGGCAAGGTACAGGTTTTACACAAGTCTTCCATAATGTAGATTACTAAAGGTGTGTGTGTGTGTGTCTAGGGCGTATGTCTTGTAAACGCCTAGAGTTAGTTGTTCGATACCTACAAGATCTGAGGTGTCTTAGATCCCTGTTACATTTAGGTAACACGTTATTATTCTGATCAAATAATAATTGGAGGTGATGATGGTGAAAACCTTGTGTCAATAACAATTGATTTGTTTTAATCCGTTGTGCATAATTGTTCATTGTTATTGTTGAACCCTAAGGCTCAAAACGATCCTAGAAACTATAATTACCATGTCATTAGTTTCTAACACATTACTTGGTGATATAAATTTAAAACATACCTTTGATTAACCAAAAATCTCGTTTTCTCATTGTGATTTCCATTTGTACAAACATAAAACAGATTTTTAGATCGGGATTGTGACGGTCGGATGGTGGTAGAAGGCTAGGGTTGGAGGTAGAGGTGAAGTTTTTTTTTTTTTTTTTTTTTTTTTTTTTTTTTTTTTTTTTTTTTTTTTTTTTTTTTTTTTTTTTTTTTTGACTGATGGGTATAAGGTAGATTTGTGTTGTCTACATTCAGGCCCTTCAAGTTTATGATATCTACTCCGTCTTTTTTAAGTTTGCTTTTTTTACATTTTTGACACATATGTTTTTGTGGATATATTTTCTTCTACACATGCGTGTCTTTTATTTATTTATAGAAAAACGAATTTTAATGGAAAAATTGCTAAATTAGGAAGTATTTAGGTTTTTTTTATTAAAAAATTATATTATGTTAATTAAATTATTACTCAATAAGGGATGGTTGAGTTTTTTAAAATGAAAAAGTCCCCACTTGGGGTTTTGTTTTATTATATAAAAGATTTCACCAGGTTTAGAGTTTATAGTATCTCTGTACTATAAAGCAAGCAAATTTCATTTGAAATTGTTGTACCCTTTTAATTGATTGTATATGCTTGGTAAACTATTGAAAAGCGTTTAACAAAGATAAACAACAAAGAAAGATTTATACACGTATTTTGATCGTTTATATTTTTACTAGAAATCAATTAAAGAATTTACTAAGATTGTTCGCGGAATAACAATCTAGGCAGAATGACAATATTTTGGTAATCTCTTCACTTAGCTTAAACACAAACCAAAGTTAGTGTTTAAGAAAGAAATATTATAACACTCTCAATGATTAAGGGACATAGTTTTGGAGGAGTAAATGTTATATTGAATGTGTATCACATTAATTGAATGAGTTAACACTTACTCCTTTGAGACATCTATACTACATATAAAACATGAATGACTTTCTCTCCAAAATTTTAAGACTTACAAGAAATTTAGCATGGTTTACAACACTTTAATGCACCCAATTTTCAGAACTACAACAAAGTAAGCATATTGTACAACAAAATAAAGCGTGGTGTCGTTTTAAAACCAAAATTCTATCAAACAACATTAATGCTATTAAAAACACCCTTTCACCAAAAATTACAACCATTTAAGCACAATGTACAATAGCTGCAACCAATTTTCAGATTTACAACAAAATAAGCATAGTGTACAACAAAATAAGCATGATGTAATTTTCAGACTTATTTTCAGACATACAACATTAATTCTATTAAAGTGGTCAATGCTATTAATGACTATAATAACTACTACTTACAAGAAAAGAAATATAGTGTACAATACTTTAATGCACATAATTTTAAGACGTACAAGACAAGAAGCATAGTGTACAACAAAACACCACATTAATGCTATTTATTAAGTCAATTATTAAACTGGTCAATAAATACAATTAATACAGTTATTAAAACACCCCTTACATAAGAAATACAAATTATCAAACATATTGTACAAAAACTTAAACACAATTCCTGCATTAAATTTCATTACTACAAATATAAAGAAAATTATACAAATATTCAAGCCCGAACGGGCAATGGGTCAAATGGGCTTGAGCCCGAACGGGCGCGGACCAAATGGGCTCGAGCACGAATAGGCACGGGCCAACGGGTTCGAGCCCGAACGGGCACGGGCTATACGAAGTTCTTGATATCTGTAAATTTATTGTCAAAAAGAACATAATAAACTAAAATACATTATTCATCGAAAATTTTTATTTCAGGGTACCCGCCACTACTACGCGCGGTTACTTTGCTAGTTCTCTTTAATTGGCTTAATACAAGGTTGAAACATCCGAATTTAAAAAATAATAATAATAATAATAATAATTTAAGAAAAGAAAAAAAAAAAAAAAAAAAAAAAAAAAAAAAAAAAAAAAAAAAAAAAAAAAAAAAAAAAAAAAAAACTTTTACGCCATAGAGGTTACTTTGTCTTTACGCTGTAGAGGCCAAAGGGTCTCTACCCGTAGAAGGCACGTATAATAAAACATGCATTTTCTCAACTCTCTCGAAAACAATACTTAAACACTACGGAAACCATTCAAACTCAAACTGATATTCTATACAACATAAAACCATTGTTTAAGTACAATATCCATTATAAAAGTTAGGTACGGAAACACAAATTCACCAAAACCTGGTCAATGTCCTAAACGCCAATAATGACCCATTTACAAATTCATGTACAACATATCCAAACCATTCCATCTACTTAGCCAAACTAAAAACTTAACTTGAAAACGCCCCACACTTTAGAGCATGTGCAGTCGTAACGCAGCAAAGCCACGTTGGGGTGTTTTAACACGCGTTATTGGGCGTTAACCGATGCACTGGGCTGCGTTATTGGCGCGTTAACGTGGCACGTTAGTATACTAACACCACGTTAAAGCCTTGTCTGAGTAAAAAAAATTTTTTTTTTTGTCACTTTTGGCCCCTCCATGATTGAAGTGTGTGTTATTGAGTGTGTAATTTTGCAGTGTGTGTGTGTTCTTGTGTGTGTGTGTGTGTTTGTGTGGAGAAGATGAGTGGAGAAGATGATACATAAAGTGAATTTGCAGTTTGGTCCCTGTGGTACTTTGGTGTTTACAATTTAGTCCCTGTTGTTTAAAAGCAGTTTTTTTTTTTTTTTTTTTTTTTTTTTTTTAAATAATGTATTTTTTTTAATGCGTATTGTAATATATTTTCAGAATGAATGTTATGGTTTTTAATAAATGAAGTATTAGTTTTAGTATAAGGTTGAAATTGAAAATATTTGAAAAGTTGAGTTATTGTGAGTTAAGGTTGAGTTATTGTTGTGGGTGTTTTTTTGTGAGTTAAAGTTAAAGTGTTAAAGCTGATGTGGCGCTGACGTGGCGTTGAGTTAAAGTATAACTTGTGTTACCATTGCACATGCTCTTACAAGCAACCAAAACAGGACAAAAAAGGTGCGAGAGTTTTAACTTGATTTCAACATTGCCATGCTACTCGCCTACAATACAGAAAAGGGCAAGTCCTTTATTCAAACACTTTCATCCCAAGCCTTTTCTTTACCTTTATCTTGAGCATTCAAGCATATGAAATATGGGCAACTATAACACGTAAGCATAAAAGCTTAGTAAGTAAATGACATAACAACTATAACACATAATTCATTACCATCAATCCTTACTTAGATATGCAACTAACTAAGCTATAACAAATATAGGGAAGCAATATAACAACAAATTGTCCAGCAATAAGCTAACAGGGTGTTTCTTTTTTCTTCTACACTAAAAGGCTTATAAATATGTATGGGGTTCATGTCTATTAGAGCCCCTTAACGGGGAGAGTTTAATATTTTTTGCCTTGTAGATATAGAAAAAATAAGAGAAAATAAGTGGGTCATACTTAAAAAGAAATACTATTAAATATCAATTGGACCCAATCAGTGGCGGATCCAGGATTTTGAATCATGTGTGGCACGTTTTCTTGGCTCGCTTCGCTTCACGAGTAATTCTTGATTTTAATTGTCCAGACAATAGGATAAAATCAGTTTTTGTTGGCTTTAGTTCGCGCATCCTCATAATTTATACATAGTATGTAACACCGATCACAGTGGTGAGGTCGACCGATCGGTCGTCCAAGGTCGTGCCACTGTGGGACTTGGTCGTCGGTCGGCCGCTAGCAACAAATTGGAGGGACTTGGTCGGCCAAACAACCGATTTGAAACAGAACCAATGTGTTCAGCCTAAGTACTACATACCCTATCTTTTTGAATGATAAATAAAACTAATCGTTTTCAAAAACTTTTATAACGGGTCTTTCACAAAATAGAAATTAAATTACAATTTTAAGCTATTAATAGGAAAACTGCACAACTTTTTTATATTAAAGTATACAATTTGACCCCCATGGCACATCCCTCTATGTCTATGCACTACAAACAAAATATGAGCTAGAAGACAAAATACTATTAAAATATTTTAGTAAACATTAAATTTCTATCATCTTCAACCTTATCGTTTCTTTCTTTCTTTCTTTCAAAATAAACCTCAAAACCATTTTTCTCTAAAAAGGGGTGTAGCACTTCTGAAAAATCATAAATTTTTACAAGAGAACTACTCTCCGTCAACCACAACCGTATGTGGCACGTGCTACACGTAGCCCGTGTGTAGCTCCGCCCCTGGACCCAATCACTTAGCTAAGAAAAAAAGAAACACACCCTAAAACTTATAACAAATAAAGGTAACATTGTTGTGAACAATAATAGAGGGAATAAAAGTATTCTTCAATTAATTAAAAAGTAGGAGATTACAAGGAGTATATATAGACAAACATTGAGGCAAAACCCTAATAGCTAACATGGGCCGTGGGCCTATTATGGGCTATATGGACATCCACATATAATTATTCATAACACTCCCTCTTGGATGTCCATATTGTTAATACGCTTAGAAAATGCTGCCTCATTAAAAACCTTGTCAGGAAAACCCAGTGGGACAAAACCACGACTAAGGGAAAAAGAGTGCAGCGCGTATTATCTCCCTCTGATGACTACATCACTTGAGCTCTTCGAGTAGGTGCATTCCAATGTTGTGGTTCAATGTCCTAAATTTTGAGGTAGAAGCGCCTTGGTAATTAGATCCGCTAAATTGTCACTTGAATGAACTTGTTGAACAATAATATCACCATTCTTTTGTAAGTCACGAGTGAAGAAGAATTTCGGTAAAATATGTTTCATCCTATTGCCCTTGATATAACTTTCCTTAAGTTGAGCAATACAAGTTGCATCATCTTCATGCAAAACTGTTGGTGCCTCATTCTCTGAAGAATTACCACATGATCTACGTATGTATTGTATCACACTTCTAAACTAAACACATTTTCGAATTGCTTCATATATCGCTAGAATTTCTGCATGGTTGGATGAAGTCGATGAGATGGTCTGCTTAACTGAACGCCATGAAATTGTAGTTCCTCCACTTGTAAATACATATACAGTTTGAGATCAACCATTATGAGGGTCAGACGTATATCCTGCATCTGCAAAACCAACTAGACTTGCATTTGATGGGTTAGTAAAATATAAACCCATATCCTTTGTACCTTGAAGATACCGAAATATTTGTTTTACTCCATTTGAGGATTATGCCTCGTTAAAACCTTACTAGATAAAACCCGGTGGGACAAAATTCTAGTGAAGGAAAAAGAGTACATAACTCCTTTATACGCTCGAGGATGTTGCCCCATTAAAAACCTTGCCGGAAAACCCTGTGGGGACAAAACCATGGTCAGGGAAAAAGAGTGCAATGTGTATCTTCTCTCCCCTGATGATCACACCACTTAATCTCATTGAGTCAGTGAAATGTACATTGAAGTGTCTTGATAGAATCACGTGAATAAATTCTCTACATGTTATTTTCATATCCATTAACATACGTCATACATCTCATTCAAGTACATCATCGTACTTCACAAGTTATTCATTGCAAACACAGTTAATTCAAATGATATATTATATCATGTATGACCATTAGCGAGAATCATAAATATTTCATACACATTTTAGTATGACACTTTAAATCGATATTGTGATCATCATCTTTATAAATCAAGGGGTCTTTCTTCATCATGTGACCTCATAAACATGAGCGTCATTTATCTATATAAAGATATGTAGCATCCTTCTTTAGCTTTCATGATGCATAATGATTACATCTTTAAGATGTTCAATTCATAACCTAAGACAAGTTGTGTCTTTTTGTTTCAAATTCAACTTCTATGCATTCAATCGTCTTTACAATCATAAAATCAACTTGTATGAAACTTAAAACATATTCACATCTAGATCTCTTTATAAAGTTTCATAGGAAAGCAAAATTCTTTATTTGGCACATTTACTATACACTAAGATGATTATAACATATATGCCAAACACATGATTATTTCAATACAATCAAGTAGTGTTCTCGAGAATTTCTCTTATATGCATTAAGCATTAAAAATCACTAGCATGCTTCATGCATTTTATATCCTATAATAAAATCTCGTACGAGCTCTATTCATTTATCATTTAGACGCATATCAGTTACTTATTATATTGCCAGACTTACTAAATACATTATTGGATCCACCACATGTGAACATACAATGTATGTGCATTTATCATTTACATGTCTTTGAAAAAATATACGTGTGCCATCACTTGTACCTTATGCATAATTTAATTTAATTTTTTCATAAAGACTGATGCATATCCAATAAGTTTACATATTCATATGTACGGACTTCAAGTCCCAGTAACCATGTCTCATCACAAGAGACTTCAATCTTTCATTAGTTCTTGGCGTCTTTACATCTTTTGGCCATTCATTTATACATATGCACTTCCTGCATGTATGTTTTCATGATCCTCACCATGATTCTAGCGCTATCTTATTTATTTTTATAATTATTACCATGCCCATTATCATATACAATAGTACTATCGACGTCGATTCATTACTTTTCGATTCCACACTTTACTAGACATTATATATCATTTATTGAGATCTCATAGTTTTTCATGTACCCGGGGTTTTTCAATAACCTTCATGTCTAGTGTCTCTTGACTATTATGGGGTCTTATTACCTCGATTTGACCATATTCATTTTCTTGCTCCATTTTATCTAATCATTCGAGGAATTTTTATTTTGGAATCGATTTGTCTATCACGCTGCAGACGTGCCATAGACTTACTATCAATCAATGATTTTACTGCTGGGACACAAATTGTAATTGGAGCAATAGCAGCGTAATATGATCTAGTCACTTTCTTTAGGTCACTAAACATGTCTGGCATTTTACTAGATCTGGAATGTTATTTGTCCCTTGAACTTTAAGTTCATATTCATTAATGTGAGGATCAACATTTATATTGTCATAATTCATTCCAAATTTCTCGCTGCTCATTCTCCCTCTGAATGAATTATCAATTTCAACATCCCTTGTGTGTTTTTGTCGATTTACAATACAAGTTCCGCACACTTACAGAAAACTTTATATAGGAAACATATGGTTGTGACCAAAACCATTCTAATAGGGAGAATTCATTATTAAGTGTTGGCAAGATGCGAATTCATATGTCATAACATGCCCCATAAACTAAAAGTTTTGTTCTCATTATATTATTGGCTTTGCAATCAACTGAAGACGTTTTATAAACGTTTCAACAAAAGCAATTCGCGTATGAACATGGGCTACTTTTATGTTCAACACTTATTCCAATAATCGTCCAACATATGGAAGTATTCACCACCAATTCCAAAGATACAATCTGGAAACCATGCTCGCTGATGAGACGAAAAATGTTACGTTTTTAGGGGTCAGTTTGAGTCCTAATTCGTATATTATTGGATCGGATTTCACCCAAAGTCGTTTCTTTTCTCATTTTAGGTACTTTTGAGGAGAAAATCACAAAAGGAGCATTTTCGGGA